>JBAMIE010000007.1:2261164-2285490 GCA_037177295.1 Kaempferia parviflora | reverse complement strand
GGAATAGCTGTAAATACAAGATATTAACATCTATAGCAGAATATTAGAATCATCCAAATTTGGGATAATTTGATTTTCCACAAGTATAATAATATAACAAAGAATATTTTCTACTTATAAAAGTAACATACTAATAGTATTATACATTTATATTTATTATATACCTGTCCAAATACATTCCAATTGCGCTCACAGTTGGAAGCACTACAAGTGAGGCTAAGCACTTTAATAGCAAACTTTGTAGACCTAGTTATCATGAGGTGCGCCTCTTTGGCGCCTCAAATTAGGCCCGAAGGCGCGCCCAGGCGCGCGCCTGGCCAACAATGCAGGGCTTACCGAGCGCGAGGCGTAGTAGGCGGCGCCATATGCGCCTCGCACCTCAGGCGCGCCTTTCACAACCCAGCGTAATGCAGTAGGAAAATCATCGCTGGGAGTGAATCTGATGATGAACTTGTAGGTGTAAGACATGAATCAAGAGTTTGACGCCTAGAATAGACATGCATAATAGGTAGTTTGACAGTAGCCGATTCTCGGACGGGGTAGAGGATGTGATAGAATATACCAATAAATCATCCTCCTTTTGGCAAGTTGGAATAGTTGAGGATGGGAAGTAAGGTGAGTATTCTATAAAGGTAACATCAATTGAGACAAGATACTAGGACATGAACACCTATAACCTTTCTGAAGACGAGAATAACCAAGAAAAATACACTTCATGGGATCTAATTTAATGATATGATGACGAACATCCCGAACAAAACAGGTGTTGCTAAATATCCTAGGGTCAATTGGAAATAATGACGTATTGGGAAAAGAATTTTGTAAGGGATTTGACATACGGTTAATGAGAAAATATGTTGTAGAAACTGCATCAGCCCAAAAAGATTTGGGAATATTTAATTTAAAATAAAAGTGTGCGCAATTTCAAGATGTCTATTTTTCCGTTTAGCCACACTATTTTGGGATGGAGTGTCGACACAAGAGGTTTCATGAAACATGTCATTCTAACTCATACAATATTGGAATAAACTAGATGTATATTCTTTGGCATTATCACTTTGCAAAGTTCTAATGGACGCATTGAACTGAGTTTTAATCTCAGCACAAATGGTACAAAATAGGGAAAATAACTGAGAACGATTTTTTATTAAATATAACTAAGTTACACGCGAATAGTCATCTACAAAAGCAACAAAATATCTAAAACCAGGTTTAGACAAAATAGGACAAGGACCCCAAATATCAGAATGAACTAATTCAAAT
The DNA here is from genome assembly GCA_037177295.1 of Kaempferia parviflora. Classification (NCBI taxonomy): domain Eukaryota; kingdom Viridiplantae; phylum Streptophyta; class Magnoliopsida; order Zingiberales; family Zingiberaceae; genus Kaempferia; species Kaempferia parviflora. Next base: position 2,284,227 of record JBAMIE010000007.1, on the reverse strand, counting down.
GGAATACTAGCACGTTTATTCACTGTAGAACTCGAAGAAAGACGATGATGTTTTACAAACTGTGACAGGTCACAATCTAATGAAGACAGTTTTTACTATATTGTGGAAAAAGGTTTTTTTTAGCAATGGAAGAGATAGATGTCCAAACCTACAATGAGCCTCGAAAGGAGAAGTAACACAAGCAAGCAATAGAATTTGAGAGCGGTGTATCAAGAATGTAGGCCTCCGACTCGTCATTTACCAATAATCTTATTTGTCGAAAGATCCTGAAATAAGTAATGATAAGGAAAAAATGAGATACAATAGTAAAGATTACGAGTTGGTTGACTGACATAGAGCAAATTAAAGGATAAATTAGGTAAATGTAAGAATGCTAGACCCACGAACACAAGATGGAGATCCACCGGCTAAAGTAACGTAGGAGTGTTAGCTTTGGACTGAAAAGTAGAAAAGAGATTAGAATTACCTGTCATGATCCGTGGCACGACCCATTTGGAGGATGAGGAAAGAAGACGTATATTTTGTTGACCTGAATCTGCAATAGAAGTGAGGGAGATGAAAACTTGAGTGATTCTTGATATTTTAAGAACTTAACAAATTCATTTACAGAGATGAGGACTGATTTATCAAAGGTATCATAGTGGATGTTATATGGGCCAAGTGTTTTTATTGATTTTTATATTGAAGCTTTCTGCACTCAAATTTAGTATGTCCTGGCTTACAACAATAGTTGCAAACAAAACCACACGAATTTGACGTTCGACTTTCAAAATCACGTGAGCCACTTTATTTCCATTGCGACTTGTTAATCTTCCTTCCAGACATAATTAGTATTACGATTCAGCAAAGCACCATTAAGAGGAATATACGCCGTACTTTTTGTACGGAGAACACGAATAAATATATCTTGTAAAGAGGAAACTTGACGAGGAAGCTCATAATAGCCACGGGCTCTCGTTGGCGTTGTTGTACCTTCACATTGGGCTAAATGACAAACATATTAAGCTCCTTATATGCCCCTTTGAATGTCATGGAATATTTAATCAACGACGATTTTGTTTTTCTACACGGTAAAATGTTTTGCAAATCTCATACATACGGGAGAGATTTCCTTTTCCAGAGTACAGAAATTCTAAGTAATCCATTAGTTCTTTAACAAATTCACAGTGATTGATTAAACCAATTATGTCACTATCAATACAATTCCAAACCATTTAGCTTATAATCTGTGATCTTAGACATATTCTGTATTGATGAGTAAGACATATTTATATATACTAGAAATATATATTTGGAAACTATAAGTAGGCTAATTGACAATTAACCTAATTTGATAGATATATTAACTAATATATATAGATAATATGGTAACTAATATATTCCGATACGGTAACTAATATATTCATATAATAGTTCTTTTCTTTTTATTTCCACAGCATTCATTAGTATCCTATTATATTCATCTTTAATCCTCTCTTCCTTTAATTATTCTGTATATATACCTTTTCTCTTCTTTGCATCTAGTTGTTGACATAAACATTCAAAAGTATCATTCTTGTTTTCACATACTGCTTTCTTGATAGTATTCTTGTATATTGTTCTCTATTAAAAAGTCGTCTTCATTCTTGTAAGTGTATAATGGTTGATTTTTTTTTTGTCAGTTTCTCCTCTATTATTTTGGACCACGACTAAGATTTTTTACTTGATGGTCATGTCCTTTTCACTCACTAACTATGCTCATAGCCATCGCTTTTAAATTTATAGACATCTTATCCTATGTCGTATTCAGTCACTATGTATTTCTCTTAATTCTTATGCTCCTACCCTTTACTTCCCATCGCTTTTAAATTTTACTTCCCATCCTTAACTTCGACCACATGATTCTAGGTGTTACGCATATCTAACATTACTAACTTATATTGGGTAGTTTCTCTAGAGTGACTTTGTAATATTTACAAATCTTTTTATCTATCTTTCTTTGTTAAACGTAATCTAAAAAATATTACTTATTATGGGTTCATATGTTATCCCAAAATCTAATATAGTTTTTCTTTCTTTATTTAGTTAGAAATCATATCCTTACCTTATCTTATTTTTCATTTCTTACTCCTAAATGCCCCCATTTAGATCTCTTATTGAAATCATTCCATTTGGAGGAATTTTTTTATACTACCTCATCTATAGTTATTTTGTGTGTTTTTCTATTCCTAATAGCATTAATAGTTTTTTCGCTGCCATTATCTTGAAAATTATGATTTTATCTCCCTTTTAAACTACTCTTGCTATTTTATTCTTTAATGAACTATCTACAATAATACCTATTTTATTTTTTATTTATCATAAGTTAAAATAGAAAGCAAATATTTAGGGAAATAAAGTATTGCATGACTTATAAAATTATTTAATCTTATATTGGAAACGAAAAAAATGTAGGGTAAACACTTTAGTTCTAACCAAGGAGATGTAGACAATTATGCAAATTATATGAGTATTAAATTAATGAGTCATGCCATGAAGTTTTGGAAAAGTTTAAGGAATGAAACTACGATGACTAAAAATCAATTTCGATATGTGTGAAAGGCCGACAATAGAAGTTGTACACTTTCTCAGGAACTAATTGAAAAGTATCAGGACAAGAGCAATATCTACTGGTATTCGTTTATGATAGAGTTTCAAAAAATCACATGGAAAATTCTATAAAAGAGAGGTATTAGCGTAACATATATTGAACTAATTAAGGATATGCACGAGCATGTAACGACAATAGTGAGGATATGTACATGTATTAATCAAAGCATTTCTCATAAAGATAGAGTTACATCAAAGATCAACTTTAATTCGCTATCTTTTTACACTAATTGGACGAACTTACTAGACACATCCAAGACATTGTACTGTTGTGCATGTTGTTTGCCGATATAGTTTTGTTAGATGTGACACATGAAGGAGTAAATGCCAAACTCAAATTTTGGCCGGTAACAATACAAGTGAAAGGTTTTAGATTTAGTAGAGTAAAAGATAGAATATATGAAATTTAAGTTTAACAATATTAGACGTGATGAGACAATTATTAAGATATGAAATGACGAGTTATCTGAAACTGAGAATTTTAAGTATTAGAATCTTTTTTGCAGATGGAGGAGAGTCGGATGTTCTATATGATCGTACCTTTAAAACTTAAAGGGAAGTTTTACAAAACAGACCTGTTATGTTATATGGAGCTGAATTTTGGCTATGACTCGAGCATATGAGCAAAAGAGAGTTACAAAGATGAGGATATTAAGATGGATGTACAGACATAATAAGAAATGAGGCCTTAGACAGAAATTTAGGGTTGCATCTATTAAGAAAAAACTCTTAGAGATACATTTAAATAGTATGGATATGTACTTAGACACCAATAAATACACCGTTAGATGATGTGAAACTATGACAAATATGCACATGAAACGAGGAAGATGATGACAAAAAAAGATTTGGTTAGCAATACTAAAACAAGAAAAAATTTATTTAAATATAGATGATGGTATTGTAGGGATAGAGACCAATGACATAGAAAGATTTATGTAGTCGACCTCACCTAGTGGGGTAAGTCTTAGTTATTGTTGGTTGTTTTACCGTGCTGACATTTGGTGTTGGTAGTGATTTGAACGAGAAGAAGGAATGAGATGACGAAGACAGAAATGAAGTGATGATATTAACGTAAGAGCAAGGTTAAAATAACATTCCATGTGGAAATTTTTGTCCATCTAAAATGATGCAGTTTAACACTGTTGCATGGGCACAAGGTACAAGAATATAACAAGCATAACTAGAATTCATAATGGCACATGTCATGCCACAACAACGGGTGTTATGTGTAAGGGTAACACACTCATTAGTGGCATGATTGACGTAGAAAAATTTAAGAGATTACTTATTTTGATTAATTTCCAGTTTTGAAGATTTAATGGAGCGATGCATTTTGACCGTACTTCTTGACATGGTAAAAGATTTCATTTCATGGTCAAGGGTGAGGAAAATAATTCAACAAGTCTAAAGTAAGCTGAAACTAATAACTGAACAGGAAGGAAATCTCAATAAGAAAATCACATGTTTCCTGGAGCAATTAGAAGTAGCAGAAGAACTATTGAGCAACAGGACTTTCAGATGATTGATCTTCATACACACCTTACACAATCAAAAAGTAGCAGTTAAGAAATTTGCAATATCTTGTGATTACATATAACAAGTTGGAACCTTACAAATACCATACAAATTAGTAGGTGCATACATAATGTGTAGCAAAGATATAATATTCATGGGATATCATATTAGACATGTTCCCACGTCTTGAAAATTTCACGTCCATATCTGAACAAGGATGAGACAAACAAATAAACTTGACATCTATATGTAATCAGGTAATAAATTTGAGAGATGTCTCCTGCAATTTACATGTAATATTCCATTTTTGCAATAGCTTTTTCCCAACATGTGGGAGTATCCTACTAGCAAATAATATCAAATACAAGTTAAAGTCACAATATTAAAGGATTCTTTTAACCACACCACAACAATAAACTTATTATAGTGTCACACAAAAAACTATAGAATTCTAAGATAATTAAGTCTGTGATGACAAGCCACATTTAAGTGATCAATATAATATAGATAAAATCTAAAAATTACACAATTCAGAGATAAGTATGGTTAATTTAGTAATAAAATGCTATTGGTTTCACTGTATTTTGATAATTACGTGAGAGAGAATTAAATAGGTTAATTAATCTGTTGTGTAACTAAGTTAAAATTGGTCATCGGCCATGTCTTCAATTTATGGATCGATTCAAAGTATCAAACAATATTTAGTTAATATAAATGATGCGATTATGAAAAGATAAGAGATAGCTTTCTGTACATATAGAAACTTATCAACTTGAAGTTTTGCAGCAGAAGATATTACAGTTAATATACAAGACAACGTCAATTATGGGAGTTCAGATTCATACTGCCTGATTGAAAAGGAATAGAAAAGAACTCTAAATGATAGCTTTAAAAAATTTAATAAAATATGTATTAATATTATAAAATTTGAGTTGTTCAATTACAAAAAAACATGTGCTGTAAGATTAAAGAGTTTAGCATGTTTGATTCCAAATTAAAATCAATTTCAGCTTGCTAGTTCTTCCATGAAACTTAATTAAGCAACAGACATAGGAATTCAATAAGAGGCCTAAATTGAAAAGAACAAGCAAGAAGACTATCCTAAAGTTTATAGGTAGTATTCTTCTACTTTTTCTAACGCATCTACTTATTTCACCCTCTTACACCAATGTCCTTGAAAGAGCCTGATCTGGTCTCCAGGTAAAAACCTTTTTTAATAACCTAAATTTGATAGTTGAGCTTGAGGTGGAGAAACTGTTGGATGGATGAAAAAACACCGTATTTTTATCACTTAGAGTTTGATTTGTTTTCTTTGTGTTTATTTTCCACTTTTAGTATACCTTTAACAGTCTTGTATTGACTTAATGCTGTCAACTGGTTGAGTTTGATTGTTATGAGGCTTGACCTATGTTGGTGCAGGCTTTTTCTGGACTTGGTGAAGCAATTCAAAATAGAGCTAATGTACTACAGAATACTGCTCTTGATGCTGCTTTAAATACACAGTTTCTTTTCCAGATTGGTGTCTTCACAGCTATTCCAATGATTTTGGGCTTCATACTAGAATCTGGTTTTCTGACGGTATTGACTTTAGTTACTTTTCTCATTGCTATTTTGTGGATCTCTATTATGGCAAGTTAATGCAATTTAGAGGAATATCAAGTAAAATTGTTTGATGCATCTAGTGGTTAAATCCATGATTAGTTTAGACAAGGCTAGGGAATACTAAAAAATAATATGTTGAGCTAGTGGAACGAGGTTATGAAGCCATGCATAAGAAATAAGATAACCTAAACGGGAATTCTAAAATTAATGTGTTGAGCTAGTAGAACAATGAAATAAAAAATAAACTATTCTGGGTGTGACCCCAATCAACGAAGAGTGATAAAAGAATATGTTAACATAGTATGGCTATGGTTAAAAAATGAGTAATAAGCTTTCTATTTAGATAAGGTGAATCAATAAAATTGAAGATGCAGGAATCTATATAATGAAATCAAAATTGACTTAATGAACTGGATGTTACTATTCATATAAGCTTGTATGAATAGTCAATGAGGCTAACTGGGTTTATCGTTTTTGTTTTTGTTTTTTTTTGGTATGATCTGCAGTGGAGGGATAAGTTCATGATGCTGATCCCAAACAGTTTGCAGTAACATAAATTGTTGTTATTTATGAGTTTCTCGATTGTTTTATTTTTCATGACTTGTAAGAGAATTTGCACATACTTTTTTCTCCTATATTTATCTAATTGAGTTAGCTTGTTATCATAAAATTGATTGTTAGTGTTCTTATGTCTTGGTATATATCTATCAGTGCTGCACCTTACTATTTGCAAATACAGGTGGAGCAAGTAACTAGTTTTGCAATGTCTTGAACTCAATTGATTTGATCTTAAGTCTAACTTACATGGATAAGTTTCATAATGTCCTCCCCAAATTGCATAGACTTGAGTGGCAGGATAAGTTTCATAATGTCCACCCCTAATAGTGTCACTAACATTGTTGTTAATGCATGAGTTTGTCAGTTTGAATTTCTATGATTTACAAGAAGAATTTGCACATTTGAATTTCTATGACTTACTTGGAGAATTCTCACATTGTTTTCACATTTAAATCTAATTGAGTAATCTTGTTAGTTGTTAACATAAAATTTGCAGGTAGTGTGTGAATATGTCTTGGTTTTTAATCTAATAGAGCTGCACCTTACTATTTTCAAGTACAAATTGAATGTGTAACTAGTGTCACTGAAATAATTTGCAATTCATGCACTCAATTGATTGTCTCAAGTAGTTTGGCGTCTTTCCATCATAGCCTTCTTTTCTTTTATAAAAAGGATGGGCTGATATTAATTTGAATTTTGTTGTAGAATTCTATTCTATCTGTATTATTGGTAGCAGGGCAAAGTCCAACAATATTAAAAATGACTGAAACATATTCAAACTGAAAAATGGTCTGCATTATTGATTCGGTCTTGCCAATCATCAGTCATTTCTCCCACATGATGACTTAAAGAATTACAAAATGTGCATCAGATAAATTATTATTTTAAGAATTCAATTGCCTGTAAAATACTGGTTAGAAGATTTTGATTGTAAGAAGAGTGCTATAGAAGCACGGAAGGATGCTTTTGAATTTCATTTAGTGCTATTTCTATAACCAGTCAAGTTAAACAACTTCCTAATTAACTTCCATTAAACCGAGACTCATGTTTTTGTTTCGGTTTATAATTGTTCCAGATTTTACAACAATATTGTTTGATTCATGATGGAAGCACAAGTCAACAGTCAAGTTGGCTGATTTTGTTTCCTGTATCAACCAATAAACTATCATTAGAACTTACAATGTTTTGGTGGGCATCATCAGTTTTTATAATTTTGAAAGACTTTCTTTGCAAGTTATTCTTTGTATTTTGTATGTCAAAAGCATTCTTTCCTATAATCTTTGGAAATGCTTATTTTTATACTTTGATACTTCTCTACTATCTAATGATTTTATCTATGCAGTATGTCTAATTAAAGACTTTTTGTATAGGCTGTTGTTAGCTTTACTACGATGCAATTCCAGCTTTGCTCAGTCTTCTTCACATTCTCTCTTGGAACGAGGACACACTATTTTGGCCGAACCATTCTCCATGGAGGTGCTAAGGCAAGTATCTTTTGTTATGCATCCCTATATATTTTTAATATTCTCCCATATTGGCTATATTATTTTGATTTTGATTTTCAGTATCGTGCCACTGGTAGAGGTTTTGTTGTTCGTCATATCAAGTTTTCAGAGAACTATAGGCTTTACTCACGCAGCCATTTTGTTAAGGGGTTTGTAATCTTCCTGATCAAAGTTTAAGTTGATCGTCAACTAAGTTCTCTAATACCTTATCCTTCTATGCAGATTAGAAGTTGTTCTTTTGTTAATAATAATGCTTGCATACGGTAACAATAATGGTGGAGCTGTTTCATACATCCTAATCTCTGTTAGCAGTTGGATCATGGCATTATCTTGGCTTTTTGCTCCATATTTGTTTAATCCATCAGGTTTTGAGTGGCAGAAGTGAGCATCATTTCTTTATCTTAATATTATGTTAGAATTTTGAGAATTCCCACTTTTATTTCAACATAGGTGTGCTTCAAAGAAATGGAGTTTAAGTTGCAATTTGCTATTGTACAGGACGGTGGAGGATTTCCGAGATTGGACAGATTGGCTGTTTTACCGAGGTGGAATTGGAGTAAAGGGAGAGGAAAGCTGGGAAGCTTGGTGGGATGAAGAACTGGTATACTTGCTGTCCTGGGTTATGCAGACCCTATTGATTCAGATGCCTTTTCTTCTATTACTTCTGAATATAAGATAGTGCTTGATGAATTTCATGATCGTAAAGTTTAAAATGCATGAGGAATGTTTGTACCTTCTCTGTTAGGTCCAAACTTAGTATGGTCTGTTTCTGATTCAAATCTTGGTTTGGAATAGTACAAGTGTGTATTAAACACCATATCTGTATGTATCTTTGCAATCTGAAAAAAATTTAAAAAATATTATGCCTTGATTAATATGATATTTGTCATATGCGGGAGTGATTTACCCAATCTAGGAAAACTCAATTTCCCATGCGGGATTTGATTAATGTGTCATCAATGTTGTGTAATTGTCATTTAGTGTTGGGTTAAATAAAATTCTATTTGAAATTTGAGATGCTTTATGCACATTAATGTCACGCAATGCGAAGCTTAGTATGAAAATGATGAGGCATTGAGATAGAAGTGAAGAATTATCCGAAAAAATAGAAAAAAGGTGTTGCTAATTATTAGTAATGAAATATGCTCCATAGAGTATACATGCAATTTGATAATTGCAATGCCATTCTACATCATCAGTTCCTCTGATCCTACTTGGACAAGTACACTTTGCACGAATTTCTTTGGGTTATATTCGCATAGGACGATGTGGGTGTGAATGTAAGTCCAACATGGTCGTTTAAGATTTTTTTTATGCTATAAATCAAGATTAGTATTTGACACAGGTAAAGTGGGGGTAAATGAAGGGGTATGAAGAGTCTTTGTGTGGGAAGTTGAGAAAACATAATCCAAGTCTTTTTGGAAGAGCATAAAGGACAACAAATTGTTTAAACTTTTGAAAAATATATATTGGGTCTGCAACTCTTCTCGTCTCCTTTAAAATTGGTATCTTTATAACATAAACCAAGTTGGTGAACGAATACTCCTAAAAATTTGATCCTTAGTGTATTGAGTCTTATAGAACAATCAAAACATCAAAATATGATTAAGTCTTTATGTCATAATTCTTCTTATTAAAACATGGAGATGACACTTGTAGCTGATGTGATGGAGAAGCATGTAATATTACTCTTTGAAAAGTATGCTTGTCCTTATGTAATAAATTGGGAAATAGTTTCTTGAACAAAAGCAACTCAGTTTTTTGAACTCATGTGCGTGTAGAATATCACTCTTTGCTAGTGCAAAATGTTTTAGCTTAAGTTTTAGACATAATTAAACTCTAATAATGTTCGAGCAAATAAAACACAATAGCTGCCCTTGATGAGATACTACAAGTCCATGTGAAAATCCTAATAATTAACTTAATGTTTTCTGCTTTCCATCCTTTGTATCAATTGACTGAAAACCTACCATCAATTCATTTATGTGCCACTAATCAACCACTGTCATTCGAACAAAAGTCGATTGGGGTTTTTAGGTTACTCTGTTCCATCGGACGAGGAGGAACTTAATTACGACCTATTCTAAGGTCAAGTTTGCATTTACCCTCACTCTGTGTGCAGGTCACTCAACTCTCGCAGCTTACCAACGAAGTCTAACCATTTAGTTTGACTTTGCCCTTCGGTCATTTCCTATTATGTTACTAAGTCCCTTGGATGCATGAGCCCTTAACTCCTCCCCTTGTCATACTTAACATCTTCTCATATATAGTCTTCTTTCTTCTAGTTGGGATCCTCTGGTCTACTTTTTTGTGGTCCCTTCATGGTCCACATCACGAGGACCGTTGGATCATATCATGGATCCATGTATTGGTCCCTCCTAATATGATCCAACGGTTCTCGTGGGGACCACAAAAAAGTGGACCAGAGGATCTGAACTCTCTTTCTTCTGCCATTGTCCTTGCTACTCTGTGATGATCCTCATCTTGTGGTCTCTTGGTTGCCTCGTGCAACCTTCTCTAATTCTTCGGACCTTGAGCCACTAAGTCTCCAACTTGATTGTGCCATGCCATTGCTCTAGAGCTGCTCCAACACTATCACAATGGTTCTTGTCCCATACCCCATCCTTCTCCAATCTCTATGGATCTTGATGCCACTGAGTATGTCATCTTGTCCATGACAGTCAATATCCATGTGATCATTCAACCTCGTCCACCATGTGCTCTCTAAGTTTCATGTGTGTTACAAATCCATGCACACTCAAACACATATTGAATCTACACAAGCCTAACTTAAAAGTTTTTTCATAAACATCAAAACTCACACAAGGGAAGTTTCTCCTCTCTGACCTCAACCACCACTAAACATCTAGGTTTAAGGTTTTAAAAAAAAAACACAGCCAAGGCCAGAAATGTTGGAGTTCTCATCATAACCAAAGGCTACTCCAACACTTCAATAGTCTGGAAAAAGCAATAAGGTTGCAACAGAGAATTCAGACACAAGATAGCATCATGGAGATGTAACTTGCCAATAAAAAAGAAAATCAACAATAAATCTCAATTGCACATTAGAAGGAAACAAGCCTTAGGAGGAAACAAATGTTTTGAAGGTTGGGTTTTATGGTTCATCAGTGATGGAAGGTATAACACCAACTGCACTCATCGAATAGGGCAAAAAGAAAGGAAGGGATTTCGAGACTCACCAATGTCCATGGGTGTAAGACCTCAAGTGCAAGATCGAGAGATTCTAGATGGGTGATGGGTTGGAAAGGCCGGACCTCACAGTGGTAGAATAAGGATAGCTTGTGCTCAAGCATGAAGGATGGAGAGGCTAGTGTTCAGTCGCAGAGGTTTTTAGTGGCATTTTCATGAGGTTGGCAAAGACTATAGTCTCTAGTTGCAACTCTCATGGTAACATGAGAGAGAAAAGAGAGCTTATGGTTTGCAATTTGGGTTTAGGATGAGATTTACAAGATTGAAGAAGTGGACAACCGGGAGAGAACATAGTTATTAAAACGTTCACCTCGCTACGCCTAGGCTTAAAGCGCAGCCAGGAGAGCCTCTTGCGCCTCGTCGCCTTAAGTGTGCCCCTTGTGAGAGGCAATAGGCGTGCTTAAGGTGCTTGGTCTTAGGAAACCCATGAAGATTCAACTATATAAATATGAAACATTCGGTGATGATCATAATGATATGATTGAGAAAGATTTTGATAATTTAGATATTTAAAGTTTTTTTTTTAAATTTGAATTATGTGTATAACGTATTTATTTACTAGTGAATTTTATATTTATATTATTGTTTAATATTTTATCCACTATGGTTTTGTTAGTGAAATATTTTAGTATAAATTTTCTATATGTGTTTGAGTTGTAAAAATTTATATCCGGAGCGCCTTACCTTGTGCATTACGCCTCAGGCTCCACGACACTTATACGCTTTTAGGTGCCTCATGCCTTAAATAATTATGGGAGAGGAAACAAATAATAATAAAAGAAATAGCAATATGGTTTAATCATAGTTCAAACTCAATCATATTTCCCAACTTCAAATTCAACTCAACCCAACTCAAAATGACTATATTCCTGATCACAACCTCGAAAAACTACAAATTAAATTGAATGTTCAATCTTGTTTATTAAGTATCGCATTGAGCTCAAGTCAAGATCAAGATTTTTATCAAGCCCAACTAACATAGTTGTTATCCTTATAAATTAGGTTAAACATTTTTCTATCCATAAAACTTATATATATATATATATATTCTATTTTTAAATTATTATTAATAATTTAAGATGATTAGAATTTATAATTTACTACATTTTTATTGATTTGAATAAAAATTCAGAAATAAATCTATAATTAAATTTTACATAAGTTAATTAGTAAGTTTATTTATAAATTGTTCATTAACTTTGTTCATGGATGTTAAAGAACTAAGCTTACTAGCAAGCTTGTTTATATATTTTTATTATTGAATGAACATAAATGAGCTTTATCACGCTAAAAATTAAGCTAGTTCACTAACATCCGGTTCATTTACAACCGTAATGATGCTTCCACACTAGAATTTTGGCTTTGATGAAATTCTAAGTTGCAACAAGCTCTATAAAAACGTGGAACCGCCACGTTAGCGGTCCTCCCATGGCTGCCCCACGCCATTGGGAGGAGGTTCAGCAGAACCCAGCTGGCAGAGGTATGGGTGGGAATCGTCCTCAGAGGCCGTGAAATCCTCTTTAGCCAGAATCGACCCTGGGCTACTACGGCCACTCTCCCAAGCCTCTACCAACTATGTTAGCCCTGGGGGCTGCAACAAGCTGCTATAAGGATCTTCAAGATGTTGAGATGACTTAGTCATGAAATTGTTATGAAATTAGTATCACTCTATGGGCTGGTTTAATCATGGTGCTTTAATGTGCGACAATGTTTAAGTTAGTATACCTTTCAGTGCTAACATGTGCATCGGATGTGTGCTGGATGTATACACTCACTATTATGAAAGATCTTGAAGCAAGCTTTGTTGATGGATTGAAAAGATTGAGCATAGAACTGTGTGCTGGTTTGATCTTGACAAATAACATCAAACTTGGAGTTGGATCTAAAGATTTTATGATTATTGTATTTGAGTCCATTTTGTGTGGACCATATAATAATAGAGTTTAGATTCCAGGTTGAGGGTTATTACCTAGAAAGCATACTTAATTGACCCTAGTTGACACGTAGTAGTGTGTTTGGGTCAGGTTCTATTGGTTTGACACTTGAACAAACGACCTAGAATCTTCGTAAGTCAACCTAGACAATCTAGGTTAATCCAGATTTTTTTGATAGGTTAACCTAAGCATTCTAAGTCAACATATGCATTCTTTGTCAACCTACGGTTGCTGTAGGTCAATCTAAAATGACAAATATAGCCAACCAACTTAAAGAATATAAGTTGGGTCCATTTAATACTTTTGGTTGGTCAACCTAGGTTGGTTGAGGTGACCAAACTGTTTGTTGGTTAATCTATATTCGGATGTATTGTTGAAAATTCAAATTTTAGTTGACCAAAGGATTTTGGTTTGTTGATTAAAGGCTTTTGGTTGGTCAATCAAGTCGTGGATATAACTATTTGTGCTTTGATTTAAAAACATCTTCAATTGTTTTTGACACAAAATCTTATGCACATTGACTCTCATTTCTTCTATTTGATTGTTGTAGTGCTGAAAGCTACCAAGAGATGTAGAAGGGCTCGATTAAGGATTTTACCTTTATTAAAAAGCTTCCTTGGGTATTTTATAGGGTGAGATGTGAGCTTTTATCTTTCGAAGTGTTCATGGTATTTTTGTAGGAAGAATTGATTGAAAATATCATTTGTTTGGGTTGAGGTTTCATTATTGTGAGGTTTCATTGGGCCAAAATTTCTACGTCGTTGAGGTTTTATCCATTGATTCTTGAGGCTTGCTCTGTTGCATTGTGTTGACGAGTGGTTCAGTCATTTTTGTTTTAGGTTGTTGGTTCGGTTATAGGTATAGGAAGTTGAGTTCCAAACCATATCTAACTTGTGTTGGCTTTGTGGTTTTTCTGTTACTTTATTTCTGTTGTATACTTCTTTCATTCTCAGCTTGACACATGCATATATATTGAGTTTTGTATTTGCAAAAAAGTATATAATGACTATTCACATGCCTCTAGCCAGTGTCATTCCATTGTACAGAAATGACTTTTTGATACTGATTGTTAGTCATACAAGATAGAATACCACGAGTGATAATAGCTTAGTATTTACCATCATCGAAGTGAATGCAAGATCACCCCAAGACGTGGGCTCTCCTTGGATTCATTAGATAAAGCTGCATAAATCTTTTTGGAAGATGAAGAGAGAGAGAGGATTTTCGAATCTCCAATTCTCATCATGCACCTTGGAGTTGGGCTCTCCTTGATTGTTCCTTATCCTGCAGTTGCTGGATTTAGCATACACTTGGCAATGCAGATGGAGATGCAATGGTTGCTTCTCAGTTGTCTGCTGGCCTACAAATATGTATAGAGAACTTACAGACGTGCTCAGAATGTTTATCTGACCTTTAACAAAAAGGGGTGGAACTTACAGATGTGCTCAGAATGTTTATCTGACCTTTAACAAAAAGGGGTGTCCGTGCAGTTTTGAAGTGCAAACCACAAATCATATTTTTGTTAGATACTTCATACAAAAATAGAACTGAATTTGCTACATACTCAAGTGGGGTTCTAACAGTTATAGTTTTCTAACATTGTTACACCATCAGGTGATCTAATACCATCCTATAAAATCTGATATGGCATATGGTATCTAATCTTGGTGATGAATTTATCTGGAATTTCGGAGAGGTTGTAATCAGTGGCACTGCATCAACATAGGTCTTATATTAGTGGGCATTAAACCCTTCTATGACATCATAGATCCTTTACACATTTACTTGCGCTCAGTGTATCTCCTCAAATTTGTCTGCCCTCATCAAAATCTCTGTACACTTTTTTTTTACTTGATATATTTCTTTACTAGAGAGCAGAAACTCTGACTTCCTTTTATATGATTGGTATCCTGTTATCTTTTTTTTTTTTCTTTACTTACCTCCTAGTAGCCGACTCTACTTAGTGGGATAAGGCTTGGTTGTTGCTGTTGTTGTCTTTACTTACCTCCTTACCTTTTATTTTAAATGGGTAATTGATCAAATGATTCCTAGTAATGGTGCAAGAAGAGACAGGAAAATCTAGGAGATTGCATTTTTACAACAGTAAGATCTACTGGATAAAGAAATCCTTAAATATCTTAATGGGGATAATGAGACCCATGTCTGACCCTTTTGGATTTTATGACTGGTTATCATTATGTATCAACTTTGATCTTCATCATTTTTGTATGAGTTGAGTTAATTTCTAAACCTTGTTGAACTTATCAAATGTATTCATAGTCCTGTATTGTTAAAATTTTCTTCATGCTGGGATTTTACTGTTTGTGGCTGCAAAAACAGGCACATATACATACTCTTCGTGGAAGGATACTAGAAACTATCTTGAGCTGCAGATTTTTCTTCTTCCAGTATGGTATTGTGTACAAGCTGCATGCATCTGGAAGTGATACGTCCATCACAGTAAGGGATAAGTCAATGTTTTACAAGTTCAATCACATTGCTTTTCTTTGTGATATTTGCAACTTTTAATGATGCTTCCTTGTTGTCCTATCAAATGATTGCATGAACTATTCTCGATTTGAAGAAGTTGTCTATCCTTCTTCTTCTGATGTGGTAGGATGGTATTTGGTTGTCCATATTGGTTTTTTTATTTTTGGGATAATGTAGGTTGGCATGTCAGACTCCTGATAGAGCAGTATGTTTCAGAATTTAGTGACATACATGCCAATTTGCTATCACACTGCAAATTCCATGTGCATTAACGAGCATGGTCAAGCACAGCCAACATCATTGGTTTTTGCCACAGGGCAGTTAGTGTCTTATTCACACACCTTACACATTTGTGATTTAGCTACATCATCTGTTCACCCTATATAGTGCTATATGCATGTAGGTTGTGGTAACTTTTTTTTGATGCAAAAAAATCTAGTTGGTAGGCAGAGGCTTAAGTGATTAGCATTAAGAAATATTAGAATAGGGACAATAAGTATATTCAATTATTAAAATTAAAAATGACTATTATATATATATATATATAAGAAATTAGTATTTTCAACTAAAACCCATTTAGACTGCACAACTAGATCGCCTAGGAGCCTAGGCAATCTTCTTGGATCACTTTCTAAATCAGTTGTATAATAGGAGTTACCTGTCCACTAGGCGAAGTGGCCCCTTGTCCAAAGTGACTATGTGACCATCTAGACCACCTTTTGAAATCATACTAATGTGTCCTAGTATCATATTAGTACCTCATGTCTAGATTTTATCATGAATCTATATATACCTATTTAATTGTTATCGTGAGTCTATATACCTATGTAAATGGTATATATCAGACTTTCTAGATTAGGTTTTATAAAAAATGTAATCCTCTTGGAGGGAAGCAGTTGGCCTCCCTCTCATCTATTTCCTCTCTCTGTCTTATTCTTTCCTAGCTATCTGATTCACCTGTTGTCCTATAGTATCGTGTGACCTTGCCTACTTACAAATAGCAGATCTATACAAGCAGCTGACCCACACTTTGTTGCTATGCACTTGCAGCAGATCCACGCGGTGACAATGCTATATACTTGTGAACCAATGCCAGAGAACCTTAGACTCCTTTTTGCATAATTCATCAAACCACCAGATTCCTGTTGCCTCACAATCCAGAACCTTTGCTGTTGTTCACACAGCACCTTAGCCCTACCTGACGGACACAAGCTATGCGAGAATTCAATTCTTAGAAGGTGGTGTTGTTTGTTACTGACTAAATGTAACCTCTTGCTTACTATCAAACCTTTGCAACCACTCCAAAGCGATTTGCCTTCTACTGTTGATTCTCCTTCAATCAGCAATATCCTTTGAAGCCTAAGTGGCCATGCACCCGCTGCTACCTTAGATCAGTTTTTTATCTCGTTTCATATGCAGACATTCTTCTCTTTGTTGATACAATTGATAGCATGAGTTGCATGACCTCACCTTTCTATTTGTTATTAACATTGGTTGAGCTCGTATTCATTTTTCAACTTCCTTGAGCATTCACTAACCTTCCCCGTCTTCTTTTCACTTCTTGTCTTCATCTCCAACAACTTATATTTGTTGATCCTCTGTTTGCTTTCATCTTCTCTATGTTGTCTAGATCTGAAAGTCTCTCTTGATATCTTATCTTCTTTCAGAACTTGGCTCTCTTTATGTGTTGCATATGTACCCACCTAAAAGCCAGTGAAAACTTCGATAGAAAATTGCTTTTTTTCATGTTGCTAAATCTATATCTATCATCCAAGATTTTCTCTTTAACCTCACGCTCGATGTGTTGATATGGTCGAAGACACTTTGTTTCTCTCTTTATCTTCCAAACCCTTGAGTACTTTGTTTTTTTTTTCTCGATTGATTATGTGCTGATGTAATTGTAGCTTCAAAGAGAAGCCTACCGGATAAATTAATTGAAGATCTCTCATTCTCATCTCATTTCTTTGTTTCTTTTGCTAGCCTCACACTTTATTGATTTGCCGATTTTAGGTTGAAGACATAGTTGATTATTTACTAATATGAGCTCGAATATTATATTTTTACTTTATTATGATTATGCCTTATATTTCTTTATGTAACAAGCTAAGCATTAATATAAGTGGTCCAACTTGAGGTTATTGAAGCTATTAGGTGTATGAAGTAGTGAGTGTGATGAGTTTTTCCCTCACATATGCTCGTATATTTATTTTCCCTAAATTCTACACAGAGTTAAACAAGGCTTTGAAATTTTCTAAGTCTAAGCCTAGATGTAGTGACATTTTCTGCACAGACTGCCTCTTTTCTGATCCAAAATCCTAGTGTACATTTTGTTCTGGTCATGGAATAGCTGTAATAAATGGTTTTTGTTCAAGAATTATATGAGGATGAATTAAAAGAATATTTTACAGATATGGAATTATCTTGAAATGTATCAATCTTTTCATTTTCCGCTTGCTTAGAAGGGACAAAACAAACTACTTTTTTCTTCAAAAATTTTTTTATCTCTAGTGAACCTCTCAATAGGATTGAAACTTAGATTAAATTTTATTCACCTGTCATGGTAAAAAAAGAATGAATTAGCGTTCCAAGAATTTTTGAATTTGTTTTGGAAGCAGATGATCATCACGTTCCTTGGATGGTCTGGACACACTGAGGAATAGCTAGAACATTGAGGTAGATCCAATGTGTCCATCAAATCAACCTATTCTTGTTTTTGACCATTGATTTCTTGCAATAATATGAAAAAAGCATCATGTTATGTGTTTTTCCCTGTTGAAAAGTTACTTGAAACAATAATTCATAGTTGTGGAGTAACAAGAATATGGAACTTGGTCCAATATGAAAATTTTGGTTTAGGATATGTTTGGACACAACATTTGTTAGGCTCCATGCACAAGCCATTTTGCTAAGCCTAGATACTCGATTAGAATATGTATGGAACTCAGTCCTATTTGAAATTTTTGGTTTAGGATATATGCTTGGTCACAACTTTTGTTAGTCTCCATTCTTGATCCATTTTGAGAACCGTAGATACTGGATTAGAATGAAGCTAACTTGAGTCATAGGTAGAATACTTGAAACTGAGCGGCTTGTATCTATCTGCTTGGCTCAAACTAAAATTATCATTTCTCTTGAGCTTGTCTTTATTGTTCATTTCAATCTAGAAGTTTCTACTCTATGGTTGACTGTAACATGGTTTAGCTAGTTAAGTAGTAGACATTACAAATAAGTCTTTGCTTGTTTGGTTAACTATTCCAGATAATTTTGCTTGTTTGTCTATAGGTATATGCCTGGTCATGGATTGTGTTTGCTGGGCTGGTTATCCTTTTCCAGGTATAGTGTATGCAAACTGCCTACGCTTTCAAGTAATGGATTGAGATCTGAAAATTGATATCCCATAATTTTTGTTATTCACTTGATTCGACAGGTGTTTACTTTTAGCCATAAGGCTTGGGTGAACTTCCAATTACCATTGCGTCTCATTCAAAGTGTCACATTATTGTTATTATTAGCTGGGTTAGCTGTTGCGATTGTTCTTACTGCACTCTCTGTGACAGACATCTTAGCATGTATCCTGGCTTTCATACCGACTGGATGGGCAATTATTTCTGTGAGTTAATGATTTCCTGTACTATTTAAAATATCTGATTCCATTCTTCCTATTTAAAATTATAGTCTTATTGTCGTCAAGAATTTGAATATTCAAATTTGCAAGTTGCAACCAAGACGTATAGTTGAGACGCTAAGCCATTTTTAGTGTGCACCATTTGATTTCAACATTTGAATTTTGATAAGAATGCTAAAAGCTTGATAATTACAGTATTATGTTGTCGATTGATTGACATTGTTATTACAATGTTATATAGTCTAGAATTGCCAGCATAACATCAAAACTCCCTGAAATACACAGTTCTGCTAGTCTGTAGTTAAATTAGATGTTTCTTTTCTACCAAAAAGGCAAATCATAGCAACGCTGAATTGTACTGACACAATATCCACTTTGACATTGCTTAAGTTTCCTACCATTCATCACTACTGACTTTTTGGTCTATAGTCTAAGTTTGAACTAGCCACAATAAGTTTTTTTTTCACAAATTTATGCTAAATAAATGTCTTTATCTATGTGGAATGTACAATAGATATGAATATTGATGTGTTTTTTCCATTGCCATGGTTCCAAGTACAAACGTTGGTTATACATTGGGTAACTAATTTGAGTTGACATTTTTGTTCTTTCAGATAGCGGTTGCTTGGAAACCCGTGCTGAAGAAGTTGGGAATTTGGAAGTCAGTTCGCACTCTTGCCCGTCTATATGATGCTGGGATGGGCATGTTCATTATCGTCCCTATAGCCATGTTTTCTTGGTTGCCTTTTGTATCCACATTCCAAACTCGGCTTCTTTTCAACCAGGCCTTTAGCAGGGGATTGGAGATATCACTGATCCTTTCTGGAAATAATCAGAAGAATGGATAAGCATAAACCCATTTTGAGTGCATATGGAACATTGTTGTAATTTCAGATTCAGGTAATGTATTAGTGACTTTTGTATGCACATTTGTATCTTAATAGGAAGTACAAAATATTTGATGTCAATACTGGATCGGATCACTGCTTTATGAAACATTATTCCCGATCCAGATGGAAATGTTTGTAGAATATTACATGCAAGATAGCTAATGCATATTACGGTGTTGAGGTAACACGTGTATATATATATATATACACTAACCTTATTATTTGTGGTAGTTGACAATATAGTATACATGTTGACCATGTTACAAAGATCATATGTTTAATTTATGAAAGACGCTGGCTCATTGACATGGGGTACATTCATCATAAGTTTGGGAATAAAAAATTGTTAGACATGGCTTATTGTTTTCACAATCGAGATTCATGGTTCTTGTTCATCTGGACGTGTTCAGGAAACAAATTAGGAAGATCAATGAAATTCCAACCATCAAAAAATGTTAGACATGGCCTACTGTTTTCACAATCGAGATTCATGGTTCTTGTTGTTCATCTGGACGTGTTCAGGAAACAAATTGGGAAGATCAATGAAATTCCAACCATCAGGCTGATAATGATGAGACGAGCTGTGTAAAATTTCTAGTGGTAACTTGTATTGTTATTCTACTTACTGACGTGAACCCAGATGAGAACATGTTATGGGAACTCATAGCAAGGAGGAATCAAAGTCGATAGAAACTGAATTGAATGAAAAACACAATTTATTTCTTGGCCCAAACTCCCCTTATTTATAGGGTAATATGTTGCTAGTGCAATAATAACCAAGTCTTATCTACTAGGAAGGGTCGGCTACTAGTGCGTCGAAAAAAAAAATCTTAAAAGGCTAAGTGTTGTTGGACTCTTAATTATCTAGTTGCAACTCGAGTAGTGACTTCTTCCAATAGTTCGTTAAGATTTTTTATTCCCGAGGTTACGGTGTAGTGGAAGGATATTAAGTTGCCACCTAGGCACTAGCAGTTTGATCCTAGCTACGGTGCATTAATAAAGATTTTTTTCAAAATGGAGCGTGTGATCACGAGATGTTGGGCTTCTGGACCATACGTTATGAGTTCTTCTAATTTATTCTAGCGGCATGTGAAAAATTTTTATAGGACTAAATCAATCACTCCAGATTCAATGTGTCTAGTTCATCATTTTTGTCAATTAGTTCGTTAAGTACTTCCTCCATAATATTAGCTTAGACTCTCATGATTAATTCTTTTAGAATGTATAAAGGGTTTCTATTTGCCTTGGAACAAATTGCTCCTTCCTCTCGATTGCTTTAGCTTAGTCTGTTGCTTTGTTTACTCGGCCACAGCTTGGCTTCGCCTTAGCACACATCATCTCTTCTAGAGGATTCATCCTTCAACTTGTTACACATACATCAAAGAAGTCAAACTCAGTTGGCATGTCAAACTTATATGCGTTGAGATTGATATGACTTGAAAAGGTCTTGTCTCCTCCATGTGCAGCTTAGTGCCTTATTCGGTTGAAAAACTTTCAGGTTTTTACTAAAAGATGTACATAGATTTGTGAATTGATCAAAATAAATAAATTATTTTCATATTTACTAAAAAGTATACTTAAATATGTGATCTTCCTATTCTACCATGCTGCCAACTTTGACTTTTTGTCTCTCTCTTTTCTTTTTATTTCTCTTTCCTCTCTATTTGCATGCAAATTCTTTTCTATTTCTTCTTCTCTTTTTTTTTTCTTTCTTTGCATAGAGTCGTATCAAACCGTTGAGCTTGATATGGTTTCATATTAGGCCTAACGTGGGCCTGATATGAGATCATATCAGGCCCATGCATAGAGTTTTTCACTGATTCATCTTTATTATTTTTTCTATCTTCCGAGAAGTCAAAATATACAATGGATGACATATTTAAACTTCTTGCAACCTCAGAAATCTACAGAAATTGAAATGGACGCAATTAGACCTCTCTAGGTCCATCAGTGGGTTTCGATCAAAATTCATTGATGGACCTAGAGAGCTCCAATTATATCCATTTTAGTTCCTATAGATTTATGAGTTTGTGAGGAGTTAAAATCTGCTATCCGTTGTTTATTTTGAATTCTCGGAGGTGGTACATTGTATTAAGGAAGAATCGACAAAATTTTCATGTTAGGCCTGATATGAATTATATCAGGCCTAACTTGGACCTGATATGTGATCATATCAGGCCTAGCATGGGCTCACAGTCCATACCCAATGTTGAAAAGAGCTTGAACAACATTACAGAGATTCTAAATTTTGTTCCATCAGAGGAGAAGAATGGCTGTCTATTATCAAAATCTGGCAATGAGAGGGATTCCTCATATGAAAATCAAACTATAAGATCAAAGGATATCAATTGTAGGGAACCTTGTTTCTCTGAAGTGGTACTTATTATTAATACCCAAATATTTGATAAGAAAATGCTTATTTCTCGACGAACTTCATACAAAAAAAATAGCAATGGAGAAAATTGGACTACAAATTGTGGAGCGAGATGTTCATCTACCTTTGGACTTGGTACTTGAGACTACAGTTTGTATAATTTGGTACGAGGTTAGAAATTTTATGGGCAGTAAAGCTACTAAGACTCATTTATTTCATTGTTTGTAGAGAACATGGCAACCAACATTCTGATTTCTCGATGCTTGGGCTTGATATGAGATCATATCAGGCCTAACATGGAAGTTTTGTCGATTCTTTCTTAATATAATGTACCACCTCCGAGAATCCAAAATAAACAATGGATAACAGATTTTAACTCCTCGCAACCTCAGAAATCTATAGAAACTGAAATGAGTGTAATTGAAGTTCTCTAGGTTCATCAGTGAATTTTGACCGAAACCCACTGATGAACCTAGAGAGGTCCAATTGCATTCATTTCAATTTCTGTGGATTCCTGAGGTTGCAAGGAGTTTAAATATGCTATCTATTGTTTATTTTGACTTCTTGAGAGCTATAAAAATGTAATAAAGATGAATTGGTAAAAAACCCTATGCATGGGCCTGATAGGGATCATATCAGGCCCACGTTAGGCTTGATATGATCCCATATCAGGTCCAACGGTGTGATATGGCTCCATGCAAAGAAAGAGAAAAAAAAGAGGAGAAATTT
>JBAMIE010000007.1:2219716-2238202 GCA_037177295.1 Kaempferia parviflora | reverse complement strand
CTATATGGATCATTTTACGCCATTGAGCTCTATCTCCTACTATATCATCATTTATATTTAAATAAATTTTATCTTGTACCTGTGGTAGGTAGTGGATCAATAATTATCTTGCTCTCCTACCTATCTTTAGAAGTATTCAAATCAATGATCAATTTAGTTTGACAATTTTGATGCATGATTTGACAAGCCATCAATGAATTTAATCTATTTCCAATGTAGTTAACTTAGAGTTTCTATATATTTTCTTCAACCTTCCCTCTATCCATCTATAAGGTGACCTGTTTCCCAATATGATCAAATCAGCATTTTGTTGATATTGATCAAACTTGGGGTATCCAATATTGACCAATTTGACAACAATGTGATCAACTACCATAACATTAAAAGCTGCCTAACTTTTGACAAAACCTCTTGGTCCTAGAGAGGTTAACAAAATTTGGTAGTCTTATCATCAACTCCTAAAAAAGTAATATAATTAATGGTGTTTCTGCACATAAATGTATCGCCGCACTTAAATCATCCTTTTATATAATTAGTATTATCTTAATATTATCATTTTATTAAGTAAGGAACCATAAGCTATAGTGCCAGCTGTGATTTAATTAAATACTCACGTGAAGGTTCGTTAAACACTTGAGACATTCTACATACTGTTAAAGTCTTCCACATTTCACTATTTTTTTATAAAAAAAAAAATCTCATTGTGCACAACCAAAAAAATTTTAACTTTCTTCACCAAAACTATTGATCTTAGTCAAGTTATAAAACTTCCCAATCAATAAAAATCACTCTATGACAACTTGAACCTCTTTTTACAGTCACAAACTTTTATAGGGATAAAAAATTCCACATACTAATAAAATCTTCTACATTTAATTCATATTTTTAAAAAATAAACAGTGGACCAAACTGAAAAGCTTTTTTGCTTTCTTCCTAGAGCTTCCCAGTCAATAAAATCACTCTACTGACAGAACTTTGTTTATAGTGCGTAAATTTTTATTGTTCGAGATGCCATTGTCAGGGATACTACTACTTCAGATCAGTTTTACCTGGTGGTTTGGGTGGAGAAATAATTACTTCTAGTTAGTTTGGGTTTGGTGGAGAAATAACTAGCTAGAAGTGAACCATTGTGAGAAAAGAAAAAAAAAACTTCCCAATTTCAATATTTTTTTATGAGATTTTTGTGGCTTCCATTTCTTATAATGACCCTCGAGCATGTCCAAGATATCCACCAAAATCAGATCAACTCTTGTTCATACTGCAGCCCAGACGAACGATAATGAAATCACTGAGTTTCACAAATTGAGGCTCTGCCTTACATTGACTATCAAACAATATTGATTCTGTCTTAGAACCAAATTCCTCACTTGCATAGATCTTGGTTTGAACTTTTAAGTGTTCCACTCAATTGATCCATCCTTACTTTTATACAATTGTATTGAGTCATTTAGTTTCCTTTTAGTCC
The DNA here is from genome assembly GCA_037177295.1 of Kaempferia parviflora. Lineage (NCBI taxonomy): Eukaryota > Viridiplantae > Streptophyta > Magnoliopsida > Zingiberales > Zingiberaceae > Kaempferia > Kaempferia parviflora. The sequence goes on along the minus strand of JBAMIE010000007.1, from coordinate 2,236,737 downwards.
ATATTAGCTGATGAGACATTATAACCAACTGAAATTTAAATGGTTGCATGAAGGTCCATACTAAACATTGACATACTAAAAGTTCATCAACAATTTGCTCCTTTTTCACATTACTTTATCCACCAATATGACAAGCTTTTGCTTTCTTCACTGCAAACATGGCTCTATTGCCTTACAACTCTTGGCTCTCCAACTTAAGCAAAAAGTATTTTCCCACTAACAGAAATCTCACTATTTTTCATGCCAAGCCCAAAAGGTCTTTCAGTTAATCTTGCGCTTTTTTCCTTTGTTGATAATTACTGTATCTGTAGGGATTGGTTATCGGAGATTGTTGACCAGGGAAGCACTTAAATCTGGCATAAAGAGGAAGAAGAAAGCTATTGTTCCTTTTTGCTGTGACATCAACTCCTAAACCTAAACAAGTAGTCATTTTGCCAAGCGAGTGACCAATCACCACAGACAAACAACAACAACAATCAAAATCTTTATCCATTTAACTGAGGTCACTTATATGGATCCGCCTACATCATCTTCTATTATATCCTCATCAATATTTTAAATGAGTTTTATCCTATCTTATCATTGTTAACCAAGTTTTCTTTAGTCTCTTTCCCTATTAATATGCATATATTCATCATGGTCTCATATCACCTAACTGAAGTATGTGTCCATATCATCTTAAACACATCTTTCGAAATTTTCTCTCAATAGGCGCAATCCCGACTCTCTCTAATGTTCTCGTTTCTCTTGTCCGTTCATCCTCATATATACACACATTCATCTAAACATTTTCATTTCTGCAACACTTATCTTTTGCTCGTATGCTCGATTCATAGTCCAACATTAAATTTCATATAACATAACAAATATAACTGTTGTTTTATAAAACTTCGCTTTAAACTTTAAAAATATCTTATAATCACAAAGAACACTTGGCATCTTCCTTCCTATTAACCATCTTACTTGTATTTTTAATAAGATGTCTTTATTAATCCCGCAAGTCTTTTAAAAAAATAATCCTAGATATTCAAAACTCTCAATTACAGGTAATTTGTCATCTCCGACCTTAACAAATATTTTGTTACATTTAATACTACTAAACTTCAATTCTAGAAATTGTCTTTATTAAGCTTAAAAAATTCTTGTTTTAGTGTTTCCCGCCAAATCCTTTGTCTCATTGACCAAAACAATGTCATCTATGCACAATATGCTCTATGGTAATGTGTAGTTGTGTCCAATGAATTCATTCAGACTATTATAAAAAGCATATACTTGGAACGGCTGAACTCTATCATTATAGAAAATGCTTCAGATAATTCAATTGGAGCATTCATTCTCGTCATTATATGCTCGTACATTTTATTAATTATTTCAATATATGTTATGCTAACACCTTTATTTTTTAAAATTCTTTATATAATTTCTCTTAGAACGCTGTCATAAGCTTTTTCAAACCAATTAATAGCATGCATAAGTCTTGCTTTTTCCAATATTTTCCAGTTAGTTGTTTGAGATGATGTATAACTTCTTTTATCAACTTTTTGGATAAAAATCTAAATTGATTTTCAATCACTTAATTTTGTTATATCACTCTTTCTCAAAGTTTCATGGTACGACTCATTAATTTAATCTGTACTATTTTATACATATCCTTTATTTTATACAAAGGATAGAGTACTCACCCTCTATTAATCATACATTTTCTTCGTTTTCGTAAGTCATTTAATACCCCACTTCCCTAGACACTTCCATAACTCTCTAGAATATCATTCGGTCCAATCATTATCCCGTTTTTACATCTTATTTACCATCTATTCTACTTCTAAAGTTTGATTTATCTATAAAACTAAACTTGTATACTCTAATCTACTAAAATTTCCTAAACTAAGTTCACATAAACAACTTTTATTATTTTAATTTCATCATCCTCCATTAGTACCCTATTAGATTCATCTTTAATGTATCGTATTTGAATAAGATCTATTTTCCTCACTCTCATTTTAGTTATTTTATAAAATATCATTTCCCCCTTCTTTTGCATCAAGTTGATATAAGCACTAGTTCTTACTTTTCTAAATCTTCTTTGTTCTTAAAAGTGTATAGTAACTTATTGGTTGGTCATTTTTCAACCACTTTCTGATGTGCTTCCTCACTCCACTACGAAAATTTTTTAAGTTTTATTTGATGGGAGTTATTTGATGGGTGTACATGCTGTTGACTCACCAAGTTGTCATGTATTTCTCTTAATATTTGTGCTCCACCTTCTCCCTTAAAGATACTTTATTTCCATCCTTTAACTTCCACTATTTGATCCTAGGAGTCTACATTTTCCTTCTACTAATATTATGCTTGAGGTATGTATCTAACATCATTAACCTATGTTGGGTGGTTAAGTTTAACCTTGCAATCTTTATATTTTTTTATCACTCTTCTTAACAATGTAATTGCAAAATCTAAGAAAATTTTCCTTATTTATTTCTTAGACCAAAACTATAGCCCTCATGCACTTTATCATACTCTTCATTTGTTAGTCCTATATACCATTTAAATTCCCTTTTAAAATTATCTTGTTTGTTAGAATTTTTATATTACTTCATCAAGGTCACCAAAATCTATGTTTGGTGTTTTTATTTAATCCTACTTAGGTGCATATCTACTAATTACACTAATAGTTTCTCTTTCTATCACTATCTCGAGAGATATAATTCTATCTCTCTTCCTAACTACTACTACTTCCCTTAACAAACTATCTACAATTCCTACTACATTCCTCGTTTTACTTTTTCCTATGCACACCTCAAACAAACACAAGAAGATAAGTTAGGAGGACAATTATCCTTGGGTGACACTTATCAAATAGTATGCACAATACAAAGGAGGCTAAAAGTTTACGAAGGATGATAGAGCAATTAAAAAAAAATAGTCAATGAAGTAGCACTTAAAAATTTTGTTAGGTAAATTAAAGCAAGCTCCAATCATTGGGACATAAGTCTTCCTATATCAGTTAGATAGTTGAGCTCAAACCAAAATTGCTTGTTTAAGGTTAAAATTGAAACAACAAAAGTTGGTTTTCTGAAAGGGGGAAAATATTCCAAAATTAGGTTCCTAGCTAGCCCCTTGCTACCATATTACAAATAAACCTCATACTTTACATGTCCACATGAATGCCCCACAAATTTTCCCCTCAAATTGGTTTGGATAAATTATAGAACCTAAATTATTAAAAATATATTCAACTTTATGCGACCTTAGTGATTTGGTTAATAATCTACTAATTGATTATTAGAACTAACAAAAAAGTGATAATATCATAGGATTATCACGAACAAAAAAAGTGGATGTATGCTTTGGCATCTCATAAAATACAAAATTTAAAGCTATATAAATTGCAGCTTCATTGTCATAAAAAAGCTTCATTAGCTCAGCTGAGGCATAACCGATCTCGCTTATATGTTGCTAAGATCATGGCTCTATATTTTGTTGTTGGACTCACATAACAGGTTACTCCTAAGAAGACGCCATAAATGTAAATCATCTATCAATAGTAAGGTTTGCCTCTCAGTTTGCATTGACATACCTCACAATGTAAAGATAACATCAATCATAAAATAAGATGCCTCTTCCAGAAGCATTTATTAGATAATGTAAAATTCTCATAGTTACTACCCAATGTTCATTACTAGTACAATCGTGCCCTAAGGCTCGACTAGAATATATTGATGAGTTAGACAAAGGGTTTAAGTTAGGTTGGCCATACAAGAACTTGATAGTGCACGTGAAGCTCAATGGTCTGAAGGGCCTGTTGGAGATCATATGATCTTACGGGTCATCCTAGAGAGCACAAGATATGGAGACAAATTGAAGGTAAACAAGCGACGAATGACACAAGGAATAAACTGAGAGATTGGGGCATTCAAGGAACTAAGAGATAACCACTTGGGCAAAGTAAAGTTACAATAGATAACCTCATAAGTTGTGAGTATCAAGTGTATTTTAGCATTCAAGTATATCTTGATATAGACGATGACTAGATCAATAGTTTGACCGTAATTAATGATCAAGTTGACTAGAGAAGATTGGAGGTTAATCTCAATCAATTGGTGTGGTGTCAACTAAGGGGTCAACTCAATGTATTTTACTTGTGGGTTGAAGTCGAGTTGAATGGGTAGTCGAAGTTGTTCGGGAAGAGGAAGGTTGTGACCGTCAAATGGTTTACGTAATAAAGTAGCTCATTCAACTGGAATCGATAAGGTATGTCTGGTAATTAGGAATATATAAGCTAAAAGGAGAATCAATTAAGGTAGTTTGGCCAATTTAGAGTTATACCAAAATTATAATCTAGTGTTGAGTTGAATTAATGAAATATTTTAGTTAAGTGTTACATATTATCTCTTCCTCTCTCTATCCACTCTATGCACTATCACCTAGCACAAACCACCCTCTCTCAATACCACTCCTTGCTCTCTGTGTTTTGTTGTCGCTCATATTGTCTTCGTCACACACACAACTAACTGCAACAGTCATCAACAACCTCATCTCCTTTAGCAATCCTCTCTTTTTTTCCCCTTTCTTTATTTTCCTTTCTCATTTTGCTAGCATGCTCCACACAGTTGACACCGACCCAAAAACATCAGCCTTCCTCCAACATCTCTCGCTCAGGCTAGGGTGAGATGCAACTCTCCTCTCTTCCTTTATGTTCCACGAGCTTCCTGTTGGTAAACCCTACACGCCAACAGTCGACCATGACTCTTCACGTGTGTGCCAACCAACACGACCAATCGCATCTTCCTCTCATTGATATCCCTAGCTACCCCTCGTTTCCCTCAATCATGATTGATTGTTTCCCTATTGCTCCAGAGCTCGTCATGAGCCATTCGTGCAGCCACTAAAGCAGGTGGAAGTTAACTACCTCTTGCTAGGGGTTGCCAACAAGAGCCTTGTAACCATTCAAAAAGATAGAGGAGAATCATTAGACTTCTTTAGATAAGAGAGTCACCAAGCATGGACAATTTGAAGGTAAAGATTCAGCGGGCAATTTCCTTGTTGGTTGGGAATTATCTTCTATTTTAGAATAACAATTCCTTGTTAGTTAAGTCTAATTGCTTCTGGCATTTCATATTATTGAACCCCTTATTCTATTTCATCGATAGAGGGAAATCACAAGTAAAAGTATTATATTTAGATTGGCATATTCAAATTAGATGAGATATTAATGATTATTTGTTAGTAGTGCAAGTGGGATGTCTTGTGGTGTTGGATTAAGCATATTAATTAATTATTAGATTTTAAATTATTACCGTATTTAGTTCATTTTATATTTTTCTAAATTATTCATATACATTTATAGATACTCATTTAGAGGAGCACATTGACTTCTAAATCCTCAAATTCCTACTGGTTTACTAGATGTATATTTGAGATAGGTAAATCAATATTGGGACTCATTTACAATCCCTTGTGCATGAACTAAATATATACATAAACAATGTCTGCTCTTACAATTGTATTGAAAAGGGATTAAAATTAATAAAGGTTTTCAAAAGAAATTAAACAATATGGGTATATAACTAACATTCTTTTGTGATATATATGTGGATGGTGATATAGAGATTAATATAAGAAAGACATGTTTAAGACACATTTTTGTCACACCTAGATGACGCAACTCTCAATGTTGTGACACCAAGAAACTAACACAAAGGGAACTATACCTATCAACCTTCTCATTGGAGCAACAATAAATAATACCAACGATACAAACACAGCAATATCAAGAATTTGCAATGCAACAAGCCAAGATTCCTTTACCTCACATTCCAAGGCAATATACATGAACATATAGATAACTCTAACTACTCTAATAAAATTAACTTATTCCTATCTTTATGTAGTTAATAATCCATTTTAACTCTTGTTATGTGACGAGGGATAAGCTCTCTAGTCAATTGAACTTAAATGATCATGTGATAGTTTATAAAAATCTTAAACATTTCACATAGTAAAGAATATTCAACATTTTATTCATTTTAAAATTTCTACATACAAGTTAACAAGCTTTTTTGCATTCATTCCTGCAACTCGATTCTTCCCACAAGTAAAAGAAACTCTTTCCAATTAATAATACTCTCGGCTGTTTTGGTATAACTTATAAGCCCACATTTCTCTAAATGTTTTCGACTTATCGCCTTCGTCTTTTCTCTCCATTTTCCTATGCCAGCTTATAGATCTTTCAGTCTTTTATATGGCACTAACCCTCACCTAGATTTGGCAAATCTAATTCCAAGTAAGGGTTTGGCCCTTAAAATTACATTGTCTAGCTACTTATTGCTATGTTTCCTCCTTGTTGTGGAAAATTTGTGTTTCTTCCATGACCAACAACATTCCTACAACCATTAGCCATAAGTACCACTAATTACCAAGTGTTATAGAAGCCTTAAATGGCATGGTGCACAATCTTCAAATGAGACTTGAAATTCACAATAAACTAGATGAACAACATTGAAAGTGCTACATAAATCATCTCAGGCATTCACCCTTTGAACAATGTGTCTATGTGGATGGCAATCACATGATCATGACAACACAAGCTTCAATGATCTAGAGCGGAGATTTATTACCCTCTAGCTACCACCCCCTCAGAGTGATGAAGTCATGGATCTAGAGTGAGTTGAGGGCCTTCCAAACACTCTTCCTTCTTTAGAAACTGAGTAGCATGGTCTCATTTTTTCTAGGCAGCCTTATCCATCTACAAATTTCACGCCTTGCTGGCAATAGACATTGTGCTTCTGTGTATAGTTCTCTGCAACGGACTAAGCATGTTAAATGTGATGTTGTGATGATGTGTTATTACAATCAACAAGAGGACCGAGATTAAGTGGCATATCTACAAGTAAATGCATAAAGCCGAAAAAAACCCAAACATTAAAACTAGCAGCAGCAGCATCTCTCTCTAATCCAACATCATATCGGTTAAAGCAACAAATGTTTCAGTTAAAAAAAAAAAGATCAAAAGAAGCAGAGGAGATCAGATCGACTGAAGCCTAACCTTGCATGCCCGCCCCTTGATGACGATATGCCCATTCTTACGGATGGTTCCAGCCTGCTGAGGATAGGTCTTGGACGCCCCCGCGTCTGCCTTCGACTCAAAGTGATGTTCCTCGTCCGACATGCTGCCCTAAGCTGATATCTAAACTTTCACCGCAGGTGAACAAACATGCCGAAAGGATCGAGTGACACATAACAGAAACAAAAGATCAGATCTAACAATCAGGCAATCAGAATAAGGTGGAAGAGATCGAAATCATAGAGACCATGGTTTCTACCTGGCACAGTGGCGGAGAATCGTAAAGGGGGAAGCGGTGGTGGCGGAGGACGGCGATAGGTCAACGGAAATCACATTAAATAGTTTCACTTCCGCACGGAGGTCCGCGGCGGCTTAGGGCTTCCCTAATCCTCGCGTCGCGTTCGAAGGGGATCCGAACGTCCGATACCCGGGAGGTTTCGTTCAATGGACGGTCGGATGGAGATAGAGCGGGACTCGGCCTGATTGTCTTTCTGCGTTCGTCTAAAAGCAGCACACAGGGTTTTTGTCCAATAGGATTTGCCTTGTACCGGCGTGGGGATGAGTAATTGGTGACGCGTGGCAATAATGGATCCCACTGTAGTTGAAAGGTAGCGCGCCTCTGATTGCGTTGGAAAATATCTGGTCATTCAGATTCGAGTCACTTGAACATTTTGATATTTATGAATTTTTCTAAGGGGAAGTTTTATCTAAAATTCCTATGCGTAAGAATTTCTTTCTTTCCAATACTTGATCTAACTATTTTATTTGTTTCAATTTTTTAACTCATACGAAACTACCAAATTACTCTCATATTAAATTAAAACTCTTATCTTATTTCTTTCTCAACCGTTGACGCACTCCCTCCCATTACTTCGAGTCTCCGTCTCTCCAATCCATCGATGACGCAGTTCCCGACTTCCCCTACAAATCACGGATGACGACCTAACCTCCCCTTACTTCTACTCTAAAGCATCTTCATCTCCATCTCCATCTCCGTCCCATTACTTCGAGCTTCCGTCTCTTCAACTCATCGACGACGTAGTCCCCGACTTCCCCTGCAAACCACCAACGATGATCTGACCTCCCCTTAGACCCTAAAGCATCTCCATCTGCGCTGAAGGCAGAAATCGAAGAACCGGCAGAACCCTACTTTCACCTTCAACTCAAGAATGATCGGTAAGATATAATTTTCTGCTCTAGATTTCGGCTAATTTGTTATTCTTGGACGAAAAATCAAAGTTTTAGGTCATGAGTGTTTTAGTTCATGAATATTTTCGATTTTGTGAGATTAAGGTTGAATAAAATTCGGTTTCTATTTTGGAATTGTAAATTTATGAATGAGTTTGTATTGCATCTTCTTCAATTCATTTGGGGTTTAGGTATGTGTTATTTAGAGATAAATTGATGGCAAATTTTTATTGTTTAGTTCTTGAATAGAAAAATTCTTAAATCATTAGGAAATCTATAGAAAAAATTCTTTAATTATATATGAATGAAGCTTTGATCTTAAGTTTTTATATGATTGAATCGAATGTTATATTTTTGTGTATTAGGTTAAAATGGATTCTGGAAATGGGTCTTGCAACCTTACATTTTTTGATAGTGGTTGTAGTTTGATGGATATATATGCGAGTCTTAGTAAAAAAATTACAGAGATTACTCTCGAATCTATGATTTTACAATACCTAGCTCTGTAACATGAGATGTATGTGACTTTTAACGATGATGATGATGATGTGCTCAATATGGTACATTTCATATATGTTTGAAGCTGAGCATGATCGATTTGAGGGTAGAGAGCAAAAATGAACATGTTAACAACAGCCTAAATTTTGAGAGGTAACGTATATTATATCCTTCTTCATGTGAATTTTGATAATATTATATATTACATCTAGCACAAGTGCATATAATATAGTTAAATTGACACTATTAATTGTATCAAACTGGTAAGGGTCGAGGAGGAATAGACACAGTCAAGGAGTGATGAGGAGATCGAACAAGCCTCGTTGTCAAATACTATAGATGCCTAGATTAACTACATCTATGGCGAAGGGCAAAATTTCAAGGACGCTGCTGATTTTAGAAAATATCTTAAAAACTCTGTTGTTGCTACAAGACGTTCATTTTTGTATAGAAAAAATGACCGTGAGAAGGTAATTGCTATTTGTAGTGAAAGGAGTTGTGGATGGAGAATTTATGCTTCAAAATATAAAGCAGATAGTATATTTGAGATCCAAAAATGTAACCTGCGACATACATGTGATGAGAATAATCTGCGTAGTAAAGGGTATCCTAAAGCTGATATAACTTTGATTGCTAATATGGTAAAAAATAAATTGAGAGGAGAGCCCTCTTATCGTCCTTGTACAATTCAGTAAGACTTGCAAAGAGATTATGGGGTAGAGTTAGACTACCATAAAGTGTGGAAAGGTAAAGAGTTAGCGATGCATGATATTCATAGCATAGAGAAGAGATGCTATGATAGGCTAAGATGGTATTATCGTGTTATTCGAGAAATAAATCCTAACAGTATTGCTGAGTGTGAAATTACTCCCGCAACATCTAAATTCAAACTGTTATTCATTTGTTTCCATGCATGTGCAGTTGGCTTTCTTATTGGTTGTCGGCCGTTGATTTTTTTAGATGAGACTTATATAAAGAATAAGTATAAAGGTTGTATCTTAGTTGTTGTGTCGAAGGATGTCAACGATGATCTTTTCACAATTGCTTATTCTATAGTGGATGCAAAGAATGATACTAATTGGGAATGATTTTGTTATCATTTTAAGAAGTGTCTTAATTTCGTGCCAAAGTATTTCATTCAACGAGTTAATTTTTTTCTACGACAAACATCCTGGGATTATGAAGGTAGTTGAGCAATTATTTGTGGGCAGTTACCACACTACAAAAAAAATAGTTTTTCACAGATTGTTATTAACAACACACATTAAAAGCACACCGTTAATAATACTATTAACGGCGTGCATGTTGATGTACGCTGTTAATAGTATAAAATTGAAAGAAAAAAAGTTTACGTCTAGGTATTAACGGCACACATTAAAAGCACGTTGTTAATACTATTTAATAACGGTGTTCAATGTAACGCGTGCTGTAAATATTTAATAATAATGACGGCGTGCAAGAATAGGCGCACTGCGAATACTTTTATTTATTATAACAGCTTGCGGTACGCTGTAAATGGTACTAGTATAAATTAAGATTTTTAAAAAATAAATGCAGGTTAAAATGAAAAGGAAATAAAATTAAAAAAAAAAATCAATAGTAATTGATTTTAAAAAAAATAAATTAAGCATAGATAAAAAAAAGTTAATAAAAAAAATTAAAAAGAGGCGTGAACTTTACCTAGGTTAATTACCGCCGACTTCTTCTCCACGAACCACGTGCGCCTCTCCATCGATCGCCTTCTTCTCCATGAACCACGTGCGACTCCTCCCCGTCGCCGTTGTCGGAAAAGAGGAACACACGAGAGGGTGAGGTCGGTCGCTTCTCTTTTCTGCGCCCGACACCTCCTTCCCAATGCCCCATTCGTTGCCCTCGTCGTGTTGGATCGAAGCTGACCCATCGGCATCACCGACCAGTTACGTTGTTGGTTGAGTTTCCTTCGTCTCTGCTACTGCACAAGTCAAAGGACCCTGTTCCTCTGAGACCCTGTTCAACCTTCCTACAGCTAGATCAAAGGTAAAGTTGTTCTTAAGCACCATACATGTTTTAATGTGAAATACATACATGTATATATAGTTTAATTGCTTGCATATAGTTTACAAAAACCTTCCTCTGCTACTGCACATATAGTTTAATTGCTTACATAAATTTTACAATAACGTATATATCAGCAAGTTTCTCTGCCACTGCACATATAAGTTTAATTACTTGCCCAAATTTTACAATAACGTACCAATTGTTATCATGTACTCAGATTCAGAAAGTGAATAGTGTGACTTATAATTTAGAACATAAACCCTTTAAGAAGTCCAATCTTTAACTTGTCATACAAATCAAAAATAAAAATATAAAATCATACCTCAAATAAAAATGGTTAGTCGAACAGCTATGCTAATCAGCTATACCAACTTTCCTCCTTATTATGTAATTTACATCTTTGTGGGTCAATGCTCATGCAATACGTTCATGAATCTTATTCATGAAACCAATTTTATAGATGATGTGGAAACCTTATATTCATGAATCTTATTTGTATTTGGTCAAGGAGAGATATGCATTTAGCCTACCATAAATTGCTAGGACTAACTCAACTTGTCTATTTTGTTACATTAATACCATTTCTATGTAACTTTTCCATATTAATATATTATTGAAAACACTATTGATAAGTATGCATATTTGGTTTTTAAGCATGGAAAATACTTATTTGATTTGTCATGTTATATTAAAATTGTGTTCATTATAGATAATTGATCATATTATCAATTATGCCACAATTATGAGTGAATTTACAATTTTTTATTGTAAAAAAGAGAACTTTATATTATTTATTTTAGCAGTTTTTCATATATATATTTTGATCTTATCTCATAATTATTTCATATAAATGAAAAAGGTTTATTCGTGTTCAACTATATTTTTGCATAATCTTCATGAAAACATTTATGATTGGACTTCCAACAGGCTCACCAAATAAAAAAGAATAGAATAGAGGTCCAGTTAAGGTCAAAAACTCATCTTGCCAAACGATAACACTATAGGAAGAGAAAAAATAATTTTCATTATAAAATTGGTGAAAAAAGTGTTGATGCAGTTTGCACTGATAGTCAAACTCAGGTTTTGATGAATGACAAATAGGTTAAAGTTAGAGAATGTGTGAGCTAACAAGATTGTGGAGTTTGCAGGAAAAGTCCAGAGGTTTGAATCTGGCAACGATCCGGTCATTCGACTCCTGATGTCTCAATCCGGGACATTCAACTCCCGATGTCTTAATCTGTGACGTTCGACTCCCGGTTCCTGCGATCCGGAATGTTCGATTCCCGATGTCGGCGATCCAGGATGTCTGATTCCCAGTGTGACGATCCAGGATGTCCGATTCCTGGTGTGAACGATCCATATGTGCGAGTCTAGTGTGAGCGATCCGAATGTTCGATTCTAGTGTCTGAGTTCCGGATGTCTGATTCCTGAAGGTAAGTCACTAGAAGAGAGTGACCGGTGAGGACGCGCTCCTGTTGGAAGGAACAGTAGGCGTCGGATCAACTTAGACCCATTTTGGGAACCTAAGTTGAGTTCCTTTTGACTAAGTTTTGGTCGTAGGGGGACGAAACTTAATTACTACTACTCTCATTTGAAGGATCGGTAGTGATAGAAAGGGGGGATTGAATATTGCTCGTAAAATATTTTCTTTTGATTCGAGTAGCAGCAGAAATAAAAAGAACAAAACACAAGTGACTCAGTTTGGTTACTTCGTTCGGAGCTGACTTCGACTCTTACTCGAAGGCCCCGTGATCCTTGACCACACCGTGGAGTAATCTAATAATCGTGATGATAGTACAAGTACAGAGTTGATACAATGCAAATAGTAATAAAATATACCGACTTTCAGCCTCGTTCAAGTCGGAGAGATTCGGCGCAGCAGCTTGAGTAGTGTAGCAGTAGAAGATCAACAGCCGAGCACAGAGTGAGCTTGAAGAATGAGCATGGAAGAGTTGATTTGAAGCTCTGATCTCGAGGTCCTTTTATAGGTATTGTTCGGTTGACTGAACACCCGTTTGGTCGACTGAACCTATCAGTTGACCGAACCTCCTATCGGTCGACTGAACCTTCTGTGTCGTCAACTGATCCTCTATTGATACCATGTTTGCTTCGATCCGATCTTCGTCAATAAATGCAATTGATGGTTCGGTTGACCGATCCCCAATTTTCCTTCTAAGTACAAGATCAAATATGTAGCTCTGGTTTGGTGAAATTTGCCGTGTTCGGTAGACCGATCCATGGGTTCGATCGACCGAACCCTCCAAATAGGTGAACCTGAAAAACATAGTTAGTGCAATATAAAGTGTACATGCACCACAGAGTTAGCATAACAATATGTATGAGTAATATATAAGACAGTAGAACCTGTCTCGATCTCAACTTAGAAACCTTTCCGGTTCCTTCAGTTGGATCAGCGACCTAGGTTTGTCCTCCACAGGGACACGACCTCTCCTTCGCTCCACTCCAGTTGTTTACCTAACCTTACCAGCCAAACATCTGGTCCTCCTGACCTGTTTGGACTTTTCTGCTTAGCATCTGATCGGCTACCCAGGACTTCTTCTGCCAGATCTCTGGTCCTCGACCCCATCTGGACTTTCTGCCGCCAAGTGTCCAGTCCGCGACCCACTTAGACTTTCTGCCTGGCTTCCACGATCGCTAAGACTTCCTGCCTAGCCGCACTAGGACTTTCCTGGTTGAGTAAACAGCCTGCACACTCAAGTAGCTTATCAGATAATAATAAGACTTAACTTGAACCTTTGACAACATCAAAACTCAGGTTCGATTCTGAATTCTGGTGCAACCTGCACCAACAATCTCCTCCTTTTTGATGTTTGTCAACCTAGGTTCATAGTTAAGTTAACATTGTACAAATAAGTAAACAATCATTAACTCTCCCCCTGAGTTAAGTAATTCTCTATATCTCTCCCCCTGAATGTGTTATCTCTCTCCCCCTGAATGTGTTATCTCTCTCCCCCTTTGACACACATCAAAAAATAGGGGTGCACAAAACTAGAACAAGATTTGAAAACTTTTTAAGGCATAAGTGAAAAAATTGGCTCGAAAACGCATTTTAAATTTGGAATTTCAAAAATGACTAAGTTTTGAAAATAAGGGCTTAAAGTATGCAAGAGGAACCTTGAAATTCTGAATTTTCAAAACATAGCTTTGAAACAGAGATTGATTTGAAAATGTCTATGAAATTCAGAGTTTTCAAAAAGGTAAGTTCTTGTTTTTAACTCCAAAATTTTCAAAATAAGTTTCGACAAATTTTCAAATACTAACATCTTAATTTTGAAAGTGTAATTTTTGAAAATGTAAGTTAAAGAGTCATTTTTAAAGTTTCAAAAGAATAACTTTTGAAGAAAAACCTAAATTTTTTAAAGAGAATTTTCATGAAGGAAAACAATTATGATTTTAAAGTTTTGAAAGGAAAAACACTCTTAAAAGTAGTTTTTAAATTTATTGTTCAGAGTTTTGAAAATATGAGTTAGAAAACATAATTTTCAAAAAAAAAATAAATTATAAGAAAATAATTATTTGCTCCCCCTGAACTTAGTGTTTTCCTAAGAGTCCAAGCATTAACGACAAGCATAATTTTGAAAATAATTTTAATACACATATAAGAAAGTGTCCTTAAATAAATGTCCAACTTTTTGTCCACAGCATACTACCAGAAGATAGCAACTTTAGAATTAGGTTGGTCAATTTGAGTTTAAAACTCTGAAAAGTTTGTTACTAATTAGACACTTAAATTGATCAATGTATGATTTTAAAGCCCAGATTTATAGCGATGCAGTGACATAAGCATTTGAAATCTTAGGCTAGTTCCTAAGCATCTCAACCCATTCTATGTTTCATAATACACAATCAAAGAATCCTACTGTGCTTGTAAGATGCTGGCTTCTAAAACTATAGGATCATGCTGTCTATGGTACAACCTAGGCTACTCCATAAAAGAAAAAGTTAAAAAACTTTTGAAAAGGGTTTTGAATATAAAATTTTGAAATGAGATTTTGAAAGCTCTTTTTGAAAAACTACTAAGTACTTAGTTTTATAAAAAGTATTTTTGAATGCCAAATATGTCTATTCTATAATACACATCCCTAATTGTCTTCTTAAGTTACTGAATTCTAAATCAGGTAAAGGTTTTGTGAATATGTCAGCTAGATTGGATTTAGATTCAATGTAGTTTAGCTCTATGTTTCGTTTTGTAACATGATCCCTAACAAAGTGATGCCTTATTTCTATATTCTTTGTTCTAGAGTGTTGAACTTGGTTTTTGGTTAGATTTATTGAACTTATGTTGTCGATGTATGTTTTTACATTCTTGTATTCTAGGTTGAAATCTTTTAAGGTATGTGACATCCACAACAATTGAGCTAAACATTCGCCCATTGCTATATATTCTGCTTCAGTTGTGGATAGAGTAATATAGTGTTGTTTTCTACTGAACCAGTTGACTAAGGATGATTCTAATAGTTGACATCCACCACTTGTGCTTTTTATATCTAACTTACAACTTGCATAATCTAAGTCTGAGTATCCAACTAACTCAAAATTGGACGTTCTTGGATACCACATTCCTACATTTATGATTCCTTTAAGATACCTAAAAATTCATTTAACATGGGTTAGGTGGGACTCTTTGGCACATGTTTGGTATCTGGCGCACATACTTACTGCAAATAATATGTCAGGTCGGCTGGTATTTAAGTATAGTAAACTTCCTATCATACTTTTATAGTACTTTAGATAGTTGGTTTACTATTTAAATCACTATCTAGGTTTATGTTACCTGCCATAGGTGTTTTTAGTTCCTTAGAGCTTTCCATACTGAATTTTTTGATTAGTTCTTTGGTATATTTGGTTTGATGGACACAGTTTCCTTCTTTAGTTTATTTAATCTGAAGTCCTAAGAAGAATGTTAACTCTCCAATTAAACTCATTTCAAACTCATTTTCCATTAAGGTTGTAAAGTCATTTAAGAATTTTGGGTTAGTTGACCCAAATACTATATCGTCTACATAAACTTTGGCTATAAATATATTAAAGTCAAGGGTTTTTATGAAAAGTGTTGGATCAATTTGACCTTCTTTAAACCCTTTTGAGTTCAAAAAGCTGGACAGTCTTTCATACCAAGCCTTAGGTGCTTGTTTTAGGCCATAGAGTGCCTTTTTTAACTTAAAAACATGGGTTGGATGGTTAAGGTCTTCAAAACCAGGTGGTTGACTTATATATACCTCTTCTTTTATGGTCCCATTTAAGAAGGCTGATTTGACATCCATTTGATACAGCTTGAATCCTTTATGAGTTGAGTGTTAATAACATTCAAATGAATTCAAGTCTAGCTACAGGAGCATAAGTCTCATCGTAATCTAGTCCTTCGACTTGACTAAACCCCTTACCAACTAATCGTGCTTTGTTTCTGATTATTTCTCCTTTATCATCTAACTTATTTCTAAAAAACCATTTTGTGTCTATTATTGATTTATTTTTGGGTGGAGCTACTAAGTCACATACTTGATTTCTTTTAAATTACCTTAATTCTCCTAGCATTGCAATTATCCAGTGAGGTTCAGATAATGCTTCTTCTAAGTTTTAGGTTCAATTTTAGATATTAGTGCTATTTGACTTAGGTTCCTAAAGGCTGATATGGTTTGAACTCTCAGCTTAGGATTCCCTATGATTTGTTCAATTGGGTGGTTTGGATTTGTTCGAATTGTTCTAGATTTGAGTTCTTCTTCTTGCTTATTTTAAATTAAGCTTTCATCTTCTTGATGAGTTGAGCTGGGTAGATTTAATAATTTATTTGTAATGATTGGAGTTTTGTTGGATTCTTTAAATTGAGTATTTTCATCAAATGTTACATTTGTGATTTCTTCAATTTTTAATGTGATTTTGTTGTTATACCCTATAGGCTCTACTATTAGATGAATAACCTAGAAATATTCCCTCTTAGGTTTTTGAGGTAAATTTACCTAGGTAGTCTTTTAGGTTTAGGATATGTATATTGCATCCAAAGACTCTTAGGTGTTTATGTTTGGTGTTTTGTTGAGGTAGATTTCATAAGAAGTTTTTCCTTGTAATTTGTTTATTATCACACTATTTTGGACATAACAAGATGTATTAATGGCTTCATCCCAAAAGTATTTAGGTAAATTATATTCATTTAGCATTGATCTTGCAGCTTCTTGTAAGGTTCTATTTTTTCTTTCTACAATTCCATTTTGTTGAG
>JBAMIE010000007.1:2190370-2219616 GCA_037177295.1 Kaempferia parviflora | reverse complement strand
GTGCCGGTTTCGGTGCGCGGGCGGAACGGTAAGTTTCGCCCGTTCCGCCCGGCACGGAACGAAATTTTGATCCATGCATCAGATATTGTCTAGAGGAAAATAACAGGATTCACAAATTCGATGATCATAAACAAATGCTTTTCATAAGATTACTAATTTTCTACTAAAAAATCATATCTTGAAAATAAACTATAATATGAAATCAATCAATGAAGATATAAATACCTGAGTAAACATTTTAATCAATTTTCTAACAGATTTTGGAAGACAGTATGGCAATATCTGCTCTAGTGAGGTATCAGATGCAGCTGACGAGAACAAGCCACTGCGCCAACTCAAATAATCAAAGAATGCAGACTTTCCCAAAGCTACAAAAGTGAGATATTTTCCAGTGTTGATTAGAAAATAATGAAATAGTAGAAAAAAGATTGGATGGAGCAAAAACTAGTCAAAGCAAAGTAAGGAACAGATGAAAGGCACTTACGATTATAACTAGAAGCAGAACTAAAGGGATAACCATTTGTATCTTGTCCAAAGCAGAAGGCCAAAAGCATCTTCCAAAGAGTAGGAAACTGCTGGAGGCCAGGCCTCAAGTTCTCCAACGTGCACTGAGAAGAGGATCCACTGTTTCTGTTCACACTTCCTGTACATAGACATTTCTGCATTGGAACAGTAGCATACATTAGAGTAGCCAAAGCAGCCATCTCTCCTCCACCTTCAGCCATATCATCAACAGTATGTATTATTCCATTAATCTCTAGGACATCTAGCTTGCTGTCAGTGCCAGCATGTCGGTGCAAATTTGAACGGGCATTGAAAAATGATGCTTCATACTCGCAACTTTTGACCCTAGAATAAAGGAACCAATTTGCCCAGTGGCAATCTCCCTGAGAAGCACAAACAGAATGCAAAAAAGGTTGGGAAACAATATTTATTGAGCAGATATTTGACTATGAAATGCCAAAAAAGAAATACAAGGTCTATGTCTTATTTTGTTTTAAAAAAAATGGGACTTGTGTTTTGAAGCAAGAGGTAAGATTAGAAGTGGGATTTTGATTGTAATAAACAAGTAAAATTATACACAAAATGTGTCAACTTGCAGATTTAGTGAACAGAAGTTCATAAGTAGATAAGATCTAACTACTAGAGAAATTACAGTTAGTTACTAGAATCCTGGTTTAAATTGTTGGGATAAATAGATAACACCATATCCTTTCATAATAAATGACTGGCAGTATCTGGTATGTCCAAGATCACATAATAAAGCACAAGCAACTTACGGCAGCTTGCTTTAAAGAATGGAGAGATTGATAATCTTGAAGAAGATGATGATCGGTGTATAGGTCCAAAAGATATGGTAAGTAATGCTGCACACAGTAATGAACAACAAGTTTATGGATAGCTTCCGAAGTATCCAGGCATTTTCTAGAACTGTTTGCTAAATCCAAGTCAAGTGAACTGTCAGAAAACTTATCCTTGACAAGCATTCCAGGTGTAGAAGTTAACAAGCCCGCAAGAGCAAGAAGTGGCATGATCTCATCACTACTTCGCCAGGACTGTTTCAAGAAGATACATCTCTTTGCAAGTTCTTCCTCCACATGAAGTTTCAACCAGGATGTGCATGCATTAATAGCAGAAAAACCAAACAATTTGACATGTGGAACATCCAAAGAAGCAACCTCCAAATCTTCAGGAAAGCATATATACAAGGCACTAGCATGGTCAGCAGGCGTCTCAATGGGTTCAGCATTAGATGGCGAATATGACGTCAAATTAATTATAAGAGACCCTTTTAACAACAAAGACGTAGGAAGAGCATCTAAAAGCTTGGAGATTTCCTCTGTATCACTGTGAGCTATATAATATTCAAATTTGGATTCCCATGGTATATCAACTCCCGCATGAACACACTGATCAAGCATTATCTGCAACAAAATAGTCATCTTAATATCAGGCTTGTGTAAAATTCAAACCAGAATGAACATATCCTAACAAAATATCATTTTTGTAGGAGGAGGCACAATAGTTCATAGAACATCAATAACACTCCATGTACCATGAAAATAGAGATTAACCATTACAGTTGTCCGATATAAGTGAAAGCAGGAAAGAAAAAAAATTGCAAGGAAAAGCAATGTCAAAGGTTAGCATAGGAGACAGAAAAAGGTTCATAAAACATCAATAATGCTCCAAGTACCATGACAAAGAGATTGAAAAGTGCAAGGAAAACTTAGGTAGCATGATTTCAACATAATACGATATATTGAAAGACAGACCAACTCAATTTCAAGGGATGAACAATACATATATAAAAAATTTAAGGCATGCAATTTTTTTTTATTATTTTTTTTTTTTGGATGAACATGCCAAAAAATAAAGCATGATATTGTGACAGTAATTGATACATATAATGAAAAAAATATCCTACCAAAATATACAAAAGGGTGCATAAACACTTAGCAATATAACCAAAAATAATCCAATAATAAAAAATTTCCATGTTTTCATCAAACCGGGCCAAACAGCATAGAAATTTTACAATAACCCTATGAAATAATAATGGCATAGAAAAATTGCTTGGTGGTTAACATAAAGTCTAGTATGATATCACATCTAATGGAAGATACATACTAAAGTGAATACACATTAAAGTGCCACAAATAGAATATACGTATCAAATTATGAACTTGGGAAAATAAATAAACAATATCTTATTATAAAAAAAATAAAGCAATGCTTCCTTTTAACCAACAAATCAGTAATCTAGCTTCCAGAGATCAACTAGCTAAAAAAAATTATCAACGATAGAGAAGAGTTATGAAAAATTAAAACATAGTGACATTTTAAATAACTAATCTACATAGTCTAGTTGTCTGAAGTCAAATTTTATACATTGTAGCAAAAAAGTAATTAAGCTCACCCCATGCGCCCCTCACAACCCGTCCCCAGATTATGTGAAGGAGGTAAATCACGAGGAACCGCTAAGTTGGCTAGGGGGTGGGAAGGTTTTTTATTCCAGGCTTGATCCCTTACCCCATTGTAACAAGTTTATCACCCTCTAGTCAAATTTTATATATGTTACTTGTAATAATGGTGCACGAGCAATTAAACAGGCCAATTTCATGATACTACCCCACAATCATGATGGTGTTAGGTTGTACACTGGTATACAAGCATCTAACTTTTCAAAATACAAACAAAATCATGCATGATTTTTTTCTCCAGGTATTGCCAAAAAGATTTGGTACAATAGTCAAACAATCAATCAGAAATTCACTTTATGTATCAAGTTGTAACCTGGAAAATAATTCGTCAAAAGAAAATTATTTGCGATAAGTACAAAACTTGTAACTTACACGGTCTATGGTTCTTTGGTCCCAGGCATCAGACCAAGCAGCTGCAGAAGCCCAGTAACTAGGAGGTGTGCTATCTTCATCAACATCAGAAGTAGAAGAACCATCATCCATGTGTGCCCAAGAACCAAGGATCACTCCATCAATATCACCACATGGAATACTAAGATGGTCAGTCACACGGAAAGTTAACATTGCATTATCAGGTTCTAATGTAAGAGTTGAAGGTATCTGATAAATTCTTTTCTTCCTCTGTAAATATATTCTCCAAAAGCTAGTGCTCGGATATAGTCTCTTCATAACAATGGAACAAAAATTGATTGATTAATAGCTCAAAATATGCAAGTCTATGATAAGAAAATAAGAAGGGAAATTGCAAGATGAACTACACAAACATACCTCGATAAGGAAAATTTTCTCCAATGTTTTTAGTTCATTTGTTCTTAAAAATCCAAGTCTCCTCATCTCTTCTGCAATTTGCACCCGAAGAGATCGCCTTACAGTACCAAATAATAATTGTCCAAGGACAGTTTCTATGTCCTCCCCTAGTTTATGTAATGTTGCAATAGCTAGCTCAGTTTGCCCCTGTTAGTTTAATAATGTAAGTTAAAGATATGCATTGCAAAAGACTAGTTTTATGGCAAGGTTGAAATATGAGACTGCCACTTGGTATGATATGTATTTACCTGGCTGATTGGTGCAATTTCAAGCAGTTCACAATGAATAGAATTTATTATGTAGGCACATACATATTGAACAAGACAATATAAATCAATCACTTTAATTGAAAAATAAAAATTTTAACCTTTACTTTTTTAATAGTCATTCTCATGCTAGCACACAGCACAGTATAGCATAGTCTAAAGTTTCATGTCATGTCGAGTTGCACTGACAAAACATACTATTCTGATAAATTACAAAAATAGAAGGAAAATGACTTTTGTGATAGTCGTGCCTATAGTGTTGATGAGTTTCATGTGATGCCTCACACTCAACATGTTTAGGCGTGCATTAAAATGAATTCAAGTTATGTTTATTATTTTTAAAATTTATTCCCCTAAAATTATAATGATTGTCAAATTGTAAAAAAAAAAAAATCTAAAAGTAAATAAATGAAAGAAGATATAAAAGTAACACTTATATAAATTCATCTCAATGCCAATTAAAGTAAAGATAAGTATTAAATCATTTTCCGTTCAACCATACCATGATTTAGTATAACCAGAAAAACTAAATGAGAGATAATTAAATGAGTGAAACTCATCTAAATTTATCTAAGACACTTTACATGTGTCAAAGCATGAAACAAATTTTAATCACTGTTCAAGTGATTAAATCCCTTAAAGTAATCTCCGGTTTAAATTTTCAAATCATGCCAGAAACAGTTTCAGTATATGATTGGAATGATAAGCACCATACTGCCAATTTATAGCAGTATAGTATCAATAAAGTATGAATATATGCATATTAATATAAAAAATCATTTTCATTAATATTCAATTATTATAGATACTTATTATTGCGTTTATATTTTATGTGTTGACTATCGAGTCCATGCTTCCTTTTTACCTCATAAAATATTTGGTACCTATTGAATCCTACAACAACTATTCATTAACATATAAATTTAAAATCCATATTTTTATTGTTATTGCACAGGATGAAAATGTTAATGAATTTTATTCTAGAGACTTCGAAGAACTCCTACATTTAAAGCATGGATGTAGAATGGTCAAGGAAATTAGTTTTCAGCTTCTTCTACATCTACAGATATTTAGTGAATCCAAATTGTCAAAAATTTAAAATTTGGATGCTTTAGCTTTAAATTCAATGTAGATAAAATTCATTGAATCAGAGAACTAAATTTGGTTTAAGAAACTAGATAAAATTAGATTGCCTATTATATAGTGAAGGAATTAGGGAATGATTGATATGTTCTATACATTACTTACACATATATATGGATAATTTTTGGTTGAATAGGCATTTACTTTATATGTTTTTGACATCATAAAAAACGAGAAACACAAATTATCATGTGTGATTGTGGAAAATATCCTATATGATAGGCAACCCTGATTCTGAGCCTCCTATATGATGTTATGATAATGTCAAGGGGCATGCCGATTGAATTTTTACAAAGGCTAGAAAGGCATTGAATCTGAGACTTTATGGAACTATGGGAATGAGGAGCACTACAAAAACCTACAAGACTTGGATTGGATCCCATCAAAGTAAGCTAAGATCATCAATCAGTTTTGGCTAAAACTCATTAATAGTCCTAGAGGATTTAAAATTCTAAAACCATGGCGTAAAAGAGTACAGTGTGGAGAATGTAGATATGGTGTTTAATCCGGTTCTAAGACTCCTACATAAAGTTATGAGTATTGGTTTCGAATGCTTGGGACTATAGTGGTGTTGTTTATAAAGATGAGCATCAATGTGCTATGTATTGGTGTTCATCTTTGAAAATCAGCACCATAATAGTCCTGTAATCCTAATCCTTCGAAACAAGTACCACTATGTTACCATTTCTCCAACACAATGGTGTTGCACCACAATCGTCCTGATTCTTGGAAACCAACACCAGTATGTTGTAATTTCTTCAACACAATGGTGCTAAATAGCACAAATATGGTCCCGATCGTTTGAAACCAACTAATCTTTATAAAAGAACACCACTATAGTCCGAATCATTAGAAATCAACACTCATAACTTCATATGTAGGAGACACCATATCAACTTTCTCTACACTCGATAATTCTTTAGGTCCATTAATAAATTTCGGTCAAAACTCATTAATAGTCTTAGCCAACTCTGGTGGGACCCAATCCAAGTCTCACCGTGCCCTAAAGTCCCATATTCAACCCTTCCTTGCCGTGCACAATTTGTTTTCAAAAATTCAATCGGTGACACGAACCCATGAAGTCTCATGTAGAAGGCTCAGAATCAAGGTTGCACATCATATCTTCCTTTTATACACTCCCCTCTTACACTTCCTGTCCAAGTTTTAGAATTCCAAATCATCTAGGTCCATCAATGAGTTTTGGTCAGTTTCGGCCAAAACTCATTAATAGCCTTGCAACTCTTATGAGATCTAATTCAACTCTGGCAGATTTCTAAAGTGCTCCTAAGTCTTACCTTGCCCTGAAGTCTCAAATTTTCAAGGCATTCCTAGCCCTGTGTTTTCAAAAATTCAACACAACCCTTATAGGTGGTGATGCTTTGAAAATCAGCTCAAAGATAGTCCAAGGTGGTGATACTTTAAAATCGGCACCAAGTGGTGATACTTTGAAATCGACACCAAGGTGGTAAATGATTTGACCAGAGCACAGCAAGGTGGTGGATGAATTGACTAAAGCAACACTAAGGTTAGTTATTTAATTTTTAATTTTGATTTTTCTTTATTAGTTTTGTTCTATTTTTCTCTTTGATTAGCTATTAAAAAAGATAAAAATAAAATAAAAAATTATATTTTTATTAATATTTTTAAATTTTTTATTAAACTTCTTTTTCATTTTAAAAAAAAAATATTAAAACTCTAAAATTTAAAAAATATATATATAAATAAATTTAGGAGATCACCATGAGTTTTAAAAAAAAAAATGAGCTTTTTAGAGTTATCAAATACTTTTGTATGAAACCCCTTGATAAAGAGCAGCCCAATACATGAAGCTTCTGTCAATGCGGGATCTTGGGAAGGATCTATTGTATGCAGTATTATCTTACTTTACGATCACACAATGATAGCTTTACTATTGCGTCAAGGCTCCCCTTCAAACTCCTTGATAAAATAATCAAATTTTTGTTTTTTGATTCGGTTCCGTTCTTTGGTTTGGTTTAAATAAAAAAATAATTTTTTTACTTAGGTTTAAGACTGACAAGAAAGAAGGGTATTTTTGGAATTAAGTACACCCTTTGGAAAGTATGAAACTTGAGTGCATCTTTTGGGAAATGTGAAACTTTAGTGTGCCCTTGTGTAAAAAGGCAAAAATCCAAAGTTAAATGGGATTTACTTAAAAATCAAAGGTTAAAAATGAAAATTAGCTAAAGTCAAGGATAAAATGGAATTTACTATAATCACCAGTTAAATGGGATTTACCCTAAAATGAATAGTAAAATAAAAGTCATCTAAAAATTAGTAATTAAATGAAATTTACTTTAAAATCAAGGTTAAATACTAAAAATAAGAGTTTCATTATTTAAAAATTACGGTCAAATTGAAATATTTCCCAAAAATTAATAGTGGACTAAAATGAGTTAAGTTAAAGTTTTGATTAAATCATAAAATCAAGGGTTAAAAATAAGATTTATCTTAAATCAATGTTAAATTCAAAGATTCTTGAAATGGTTATATCGAGGTCGCATAAAAAAAAATCTCCACCGTGGCATTTACAATTCCACCGCAATTCTACTCACAATCATGAGATCCCACCTTCGAAGAGGTCATGATAAGGCAACCTTCCTTATCCCTACTTGGTGACTCATACTCTCTCCATTCCTTCAATGTTCTACTAAACTCCTCCATCATCTATCACCTAGATCCAAAAAAGATTATTCCAACATCATGTGTAATTCTTGTTGTCTCCTTGTGTACAATGAGACATGATTGGTGTGGCTTAACCCTACATGGCAACATTGTTTCAGCACAAACAACATTGGAATTATTGCCTACTCCGCTCTAACCACTCCACTCTATTTTGTTTTTAATCGAGGGACTTAACATGATATTTCGATTGTGCTCCTCGGCACTCCATGGCATTTCAATTGTTGATTTCAACCCATTTCAATTTGTGTTAAAGTGGACCAAAGGTAAATATAACATGGTATTGAAAGTGTATCAATCTAGCCAAAATATTTTAAACCTAGAACATGGTATTAAAGGTCTAACCTAGACCAATATTTTAAACCTTGTAAAGTAGTACACGGTGTATACCAATCCTAAAATACACACAAATCGATGTTGGACCAATACTTTAAAGTGTGTTATAAGATCTGATGTGCGTAGATTATATATGTTTCTAGACATTGTTTGATGCACATTTACTTGTATTTCCTGAATATAATATATGTTTATTGCATCCTATCCTATTATTATATCATACTTACATTTTATTTATTCGGAGATCTGTTTTTTTGCTTATTTTGATTGATAGGACGCAATTTAGAGCAAAAATAGCGTGGAGGGAGTAGGGTGCCAAGTAAATTAGCGACGAGGTCGGCCTGACTCTCTGCGCTCCAAACCACCCGGCAGTACCTCTCTTCCCAGCCAGACACAATGCCCAGTCGTGCCTCCCATCTAAGCAAAAGACATGGCACAATCATGCCTCATCCATCTTGCGAATGCCACGGGCAGGTCGTGCCCTGAGGAGCGACCGTGCCACCCAGGGCCGCGGCACAAACATAAAGGCATGGTCGTGGCCGAGAAAACAAGGAGCACGACCCCTGCCTATAAAAGGGAGTTTTCTCCCCTTTTCTCATTATCTTGGATTGGAACTTCGTCCCTTTCCTTGGAGTTCTTCCCCTTAAGGAGAAACCCTAGAGCTTTTCTACTTTACGATCTGTCCATCTCCAGAGAAGGGAACGCCTTCAAAGACGCAAGGCTTCAAGGATAAGCACTCTCTTCTCTCTATTTTCATATATTGAGTTGTAGTTTACAACTTTCTTTGTCTTTTAGTTGTATTCTCTTGTAATGTAGTAGATCATGCCCTTTCTAAGATGTAGGGAGTAGTTTTGATGTTTTGATTAATGTATGAACTATGTATATGTCATTTCATTGAACTTGTTCAATGAAGTGTTTATATAATGTTCTGTGTCTTGTGTCTTGTGTCTTGTAAGTGTTTGATGAAATGTGTGAATGGGGATTAGTCACGAGGAGGTACTTTGGATTATATGACCCGAGGAAGTGATCAGAGGGTAACCCTATAACTGGATTTTCTTCCAAAGGGATTAGCTAACTAAGAGCTTAATGGGTTTACACTAATTTAATGTTAGGAAGCAACTTGTGTAATACAACAATTGTATGACCGGAGGCCCTTGGGTAACCCTTAACCGACTTTCTGTCTTACCTCTTCTACTTAGTAACATTTAATGAGAATGGTGTAAACACTATGGTATAGTCTTTAATCCTCATTAGGAAGTAACTAGATAACTTTAGCGATTGTATGACGGAGGCCTTAGTCGGACTTTCTACAGTTACTCCTTTACTAAATGATGTTGGAATTATTGTAGCTTAATGGTAATTAGGTTAGAATCCTTACATGATCATAAACACTAAGGGTAAGGAAATGAACATGTACTAGGAACATTAATCGACATCATAATAAAATCAAAATCCTAGAAACCATCACCCTAAGCTCATCCCCTCTCGAGATCATCTCTTTCTCTCTCTTGCTATCTCTCTCCTCTTTCTAGTTCACAAGCTCTCAACTTTCACACAACCTTCAATCGTCTAGATAACTTACTTTGCGAAATCTCTAGTGTTTAATCAACAATGTATAGATATGTTTTTATTACTTGATAACTTTTCCGTGCACTTACGGAATTGACAACAATATCATGCAAGATTTTTTCTTTAAAAGCAAACCATATGCAATATTAAACACTGTTATAAGGTTGAGCAACATTGTACCTTCAAAAATAAATCATATATGATACCCCTTCCAGTATCGCGAACTTCACTAAAAATATCTTGAGGCTCTTTATTGGATGTTAATTGTCTCTGATTTTGTAAATGCATCTGAAGAACAGCTAAAGGAAGACGGCCAGCATGTAGGGCATCTTTTACAACAGTTTTAATATCAAAATTATCTAAATGCCAACGTGTAATCATGTCTTTGGGATTTTCCAAAGGAATCTGATTCCTTTGCATTATACTAACCTCACGGACACAAAGTTCATGAGTTCTAATCATATCTGGAGAAGATTCTACTGATTGAACTGCTAGAGTACCAGAACTGTCCAATGGTGATTCAGATGCACCTGATGAACAATCTCCCTTCGCCTGATGTTCTGAACTATCAATCTGCTGATGTGAAAGTATGGAATCACTCTGCAATGCTTCTTGATCCTCCAAACTTGATGCATCTCTACCATCTGTTGGCTACAAATCAACAGTATAATGACCATTCATTACAAAGAAACCAAATAAACCCATTTTAATCTTAATTTTATAGGCGAAATAAAGTATCATACATCTTGGATTGGTCTTCTGTTCTTTGAAATCAACCGACTTTGAAGATTTCTTATAACCTCCAAATAGAATGCCATTTCATAAATTCTTCTAGAATTGTTACCGACATGGTCCCTCAGTAGCAAGTTCGACCGTGACTGAGACGGTCTGAATCCTTTTCCAACATTATGTGTGAGAGTTTTCTTTAGAGTCAAAGAACCATATCTACGAATCACTTTAGTTGCATAGCAAGCAGCAAGAGTCAGTAGCCTGAAACAGTACTAGTTCATATTGAGATGAGAAGGAGATGAAAAACCCAAAATCATGAAATGCTATCACGAACTAGCATAGCATGTAACTTTCTAAAGCAACATAACCAGTGATCACAAATTCACAACTATAAAATCATGCAACAATTAGTGTGTAAATGTTGAGGAAGGAACCAGATTGATACACAAGACAATTCCAAAAGAGCAGACTTATATTTAGCAATTATTTTAAAGATTCTAAATCATCAGAGTTAATTATCTTTTGTCTGGTTAACAAACTCTATAGTCAAAATGAATCAGAGAAAAAGAATTATACTACCCAAGTCGAATCCTAAAATATAAACAATTATTTATGCAAATAGCCAATGCCAACCTCTTGACAGAAATAGCTAAAGAATTTCAGGACAACCATTACATCTTTCTGATTTGAAACTAAATTTGATATATAAAAATTCATAACACCGCGCTTAGAATAGTTCAAGCACATGTTTTGCGACATAATGCAAGATATTAACGACAGTCAATAAATACTAATTGTTAAAATAACATGCAATGCAGAATCAAAGATGCCTGATGTATTGGCCATGGAACTCATTATTAATCATACAATAAATATTATCACGTTAGTTATAAAAAAAACATACCTAGATACTGATGCAAGATCAGTGTCCCTATCAATACAACAGCACATTTCATGAACACAAACAAACAGCAATAATAAGATGCCTTCTTCTGCCAGATTAACATCAGCAAGCATATCCAAAGATCTGGAAAACAAACCACAGGTTCAAGTTAAGGAAGACATGTCTAGATCAGATGGTTTGTTAATTGATTATGTAGTACCACATATTCAGGCCGAACCCCCAATTAAGGAATCTATTAATGTGCAGTGGTTACTATAACCTGAATAAAACATTTGATTCAAAAGAAGGCATGGAAGAAAACACATAATCAAGATTTTTATCCATTTTCTCTGATATGAAGTGTACGTCCACATAGAACTAAGCATAGCTCAAACTAACATGTAAGAAATTAAAAGCATGATGATTAGATAGGGTTATAATCATTACTCGTAATAGAAATGTTAGAGCTACTTGTAACTAACAGAAACCAACAAACGGAAATGAAAGCTCGAAAGAAAAAACAGATTACCCAGATTGTAATATTTACCTAAAAAGTCATGTGTAAGATAGCGTAAGATCCTTGAAGCTAATATAAGATAGACTTTATATATATATATATATATATATATATATATATATAAAAGGTATTCAATGATTGATAATACATTTAAAATTATAATTAAATCTTTCTCAAAATTAATAACTTATGCCAATTCCAAAATTAATTGACCCTTCAAAAGCATTTATATTCATTCTCATCGGATCGTGGTTTAAAATCTCGTACCATGTCAAGGTGAAACGAATCGTATCATTCTGATAAATCATCAAAACTCGATACCACTCGGCACTCAAAATCTCGATCCGTGTTATAATTTCAATCTTTGATTTGAAAGATCCTATTCCAATATCATGACGATGCTCAGATGTATGGTGTAGATTGAATGTTGAAAGATGAAGGAGATGAAGCGATATATGTCGACGCTCAGATGTATGGTGCTGGTGACAAATTGATAGTTGAAAGATGTAGGGGATGAAGCAAAGGAAACATTGTCTATGTTGAGTGGTATTGAGTTTTAAAAATTTATCGGAATAATATATTTTTACCATTTCATCTCACCTGGTACAAGATTTAAAACCATACTCAACATAAACAATGTCTCCTTCCTATTCTTCATTTCCTTTCTTCTTCAACTCCAATCCATTACTACGCCATACCTGGAAATATTGGCATAATACAAAAATAGTATCGTTCCGGTAAAAGGCCAAAACTTTAGCACGGCTCAAAAATTTTAAATCTTGATTATGATAACTATTAATTTAATGTTCACTTAACTATCAATTCAATTTTCAAATTAAAGGATATAGTAATCAACTGAAAGCATTCAAGTTGTCATGCTTATATATTAACATTTCCGCAAGAGAGCCACATAGGGCGTTCCACATATTGTTTAGTTGCAACATTTCTTAGTAATCGAAAAGGGTGACCAAGCGGAAGAAAATAGAATCATTGCTCAAATCCCCAAAACCATATGAGAGAACTAAAAGTCTAGAAAGTTTAAACTAAAACTTTCAATCAAGAAGTCTTAAATTTTGTATGTTTTATATTACTTTTAAAGTAGTCAAAACAACAACACTAAACCTTTATCCTACTAAGTGAGGTCAAATAATAAAACTATATGGATCGTCCTATGCCATTTGATTCGATCCCTCTTATATCCTCATCTATATTTAAATAAAATTTATTCTATTTTATCACTAACCAAGTCTTCCTTAGTCTCTCTTCCTCGATTAATGTGTGTATTTTTTAGTCTCACATCACTTAACTGGGACATTTATTAGCAACCTGAGTTCATGTTCATACTATCTAAAAAAACATTTAGGATTCCCTTGATTTTCTTTCTGAAGTGTCTCATTCCTTGTCTTATTCATTCTCATATGTCTGCACATCTACCTAAACATCCTCATCACTACGACTCTTATTTTCTACTCATGTGCTTGATTCATAGCCTATCATTAACTCCATATAACATGCTACGTCTAACCCTCATTTTATAAAAGTTCCTTTAAGTTTTAGAGGTATCTTATGATCACAAAGGACATCTGATGCACTCTTCTATTTCAACTATCTGCTTGTATTTTATGTAATAACATCTCTATCAACTCCTCTGTCCTTTTATAGCAAAAACAATCCTAGATACTTAAAGCTCGCAATTAGAAATGACTTATCATCTCTCATCTTAATAATTATCTTGCTACATCTATTTACTCAACTTAAATTCCATTTATTTTATCTATACTAAGCATTTACTCTTTTACTTCCAATATTTCTCGCTAAGATTTAAACTTAGCATTTACTCTTTTATGTGTCTGATTGACCAAAATAATACATGTACCATAAACCATAGCAACATGTTTTGGATGTGTCTAGTGAGTTGATTCATGATTAGTGTAAAAATTTATAAACTTAAAGTTGATCATTAATATAACCCAATTTTTATAATAAATATTTTGTGGCTAATATGCGTTGAAGTTTCACTCTTGTCATTACATTCTCATATATAGCTATAATTATTTCTATATATCTTCCGCTAGCATCTTTTTTTTATAATTCTCAACATAATTTTTCTCGAAACTATCATAAATACCATATAAGTTTTCCTTATTTTCATGATATTTTTCAATCAATTGTTGAAAAGATGTATAGCTTCTATCATTGTCTCCCTAATCTCTTTTCTATCACTCTTTTTCAAAGTTTTAACTCATTAGATTGATGTCACTACAATTCGGAAAAAAAAAATTATGACTCCTTTGTGTTTATGAGGGGAACTAGACTAGTTACTCTCCACTAAATTAGGTATTTTCTTCGCTTTCAATCAAATAACTTCGTAAGTCATTTAATACCTGATTTCTCTAAGCACTTCAATACATCTATTGGAATATCATAGTGTTCAACCGCTTTTCCATTTTGCATTTCATTTAATGTCTATTCTCCTTTTGAAATTTGAATTCTTCAATAAAAAATTA
Source organism: Kaempferia parviflora (assembly GCA_037177295.1). NCBI lineage: Eukaryota > Viridiplantae > Streptophyta > Magnoliopsida > Zingiberales > Zingiberaceae > Kaempferia > Kaempferia parviflora. Next base: position 2,205,175 of record JBAMIE010000007.1, on the reverse strand, counting down.
AATCTTTATACTCCTCAAACCTACTTAAATTTCTTAAGCTAAGTTAGTCTTAAAAAAAAAGTAGAAAATTTATGTTTATTAGGTTAGATCATTTGCCATATAATTAAGAAATAAATTAATTTTAGAAGAATAAGTCATTTAATTGTTCTACAAAAAGGACTTCCAAACCCTCATGCATGATTTGAGATTCGTGTCATAGTGAAATGTATTATTCCCATAAATTAGCAAAACACTATGATTAACACACCCAAATAATCTTTTCTGTATCGACTTAACAACAAGTATCATGTTAATAAATACTCAGCATGCCTTCGCACACGACTTGCATCAAAATGAATTAAGCAATATTTATTAAATTTTTGTATAACTGTCCTTTGTGTAGCATCAATTAATATAGCTTTATATGAGTTTTATTCAAACTAGGTGTTGCATTAGATTGAGGTAAAGATCTTCCACAACATGGCTTCAAGTTTTGATATTATTAAATTTTTGCATATATTTTATTGCTTCTGGTCTAAGAGTGACAAGTTGTTCACATATTCAAACTACAATTTGGTGGTATAAGTTTCTCCTTAAGCTTTGCTTTCATTTCTTGTCATGTGTAAAGTGCACCTTCCCCAACTTTCTAATATCACCTTCAATACCTTTCAAGCTTCAACTTCACTTTTAGGAGTCCTTCAAATTTTCCAACTTTGGCAAATCAAACTAGAATTTCATCTGCCATGTGATACCAATCAAAATATTCTTCGGTTACAAATAACCAATTCATAGCTCTTTTTGAATGTCTTCCATCAAACTCTAAAACATCAACTTTCACCTTGCATGTGATGTCTCTAGTAGCATCTTGAGAACAGGACTGACTTAGAGAAGGTATCTTGACATCAAAATGATGAGGAGCTTACGATGGTAAGTTAGCTCTTGGCTCATGGATTTTGGTGAATTGTATTAATATTCTTGTTACCCCTCAAGTTCAACAATCCCTTCAAGGTTTAATGGAACTCCAAATGATGCTCCCTCTTGATTTATTTTCTATATCACCTTGGGGGAAGAGGATTTCTCAACTCAGAGGCTGTCAAAGTGTGTTCCTTCTATCTCTTCAACAAGCTTCAATAGCAACTTAGCTCTTTCAATGACAGTCAATTTTCCTATGAAAGTTCTCCCTATTCTTGCTGGCACAATGCCGCCCTGCTCTAATACTAACTAATGCATCATCTTCTTCAAGGTAAAGTGATCCTAGCTTTAAAAAGGAAGAGGAAGGATGAGGGCTTGACAGAAAAGCAAAACTAAAAGGAGAAGGGGAAGGAAAAGGGGAAGGAAAAGGGGAAGGAGAAGAGAGATTGATTTGGTCATTTTTGTATAATATATCCACTATTGGGATAACAGGTTTCTATAGTTTGAAGGGTCACTTTCCTAACTTTACAGAAAGAAAATATTGAATGCTTTTCACATGTCTAAAAATCAGTTAGGCAGGAAACGCTTAGGGGAAGAGTTCATCCTATCTTGTCACTAAATACTGGAGCTCATTCACTTGTCCTAGTTTGATCAGTGTTTTCATATACATGAGATGCATTGGCATTTAGCTTTGGTCAGAACATAATTGAGTAGGATGTCTGCTCTCTAGATTAGTTGGCTATACCAGCGATGATGACGATGATAAGCCACTTCTCATGGTGATAGGTAATAAGTGCAAGAAATATTATATCATAATACCAGTTCCAGTATACATGCTGACTTGATTGGATAGTCTTATTCTTTAGTTGGAGTTCTTTGGCAATGACACCTAGGGTTCTCCAAACAATCACTTAGACTGGCAATTACACAATAAGCTGGAATTTTTTCTTTTCTAGAATATCATTCATTATTCCAAAAAGTGTGATACAAGCCCTTCTATAGGCTAACCAAAATGGAAGGCCTAGAAACTTAGGAACCAGAAAATTTAATAGTAAAGAAACTAGCATGACTCTGAAACTTATAACAAATGATTTTGACTATGAGGACATTTTGTTCTTGCTCTCAAGCAAGGACCTTGTACAGGAATTCTTTAATAAAAAATCCTAGTAGAGGATCAATCTGGAACTCGCCCTTCAAAGTACAGGGAAACATACCACATGGAAAAGGAATAAAAATACTAAACACTACCAACACCCACGTAGCTCAAGAAACGTGCTTTAAGAACTGAAGTTAGACCAAACTAAAAGCATTTGCAAAAATAGCTATTAAAGGCATTCATGGATAGTGAACAACAGAGAATCATTTGATACAACAACAGAATCATTTCACAGTGCACCATATAAAATAGAAACTGTGAAAATTATTAGCTGCAAGGGAAATCATTATTGCAAAATCTTTCACAAAACAGAAAATTCGTTGGTATCTGCAATTTAATGAAACTTTTACCATAACAATATAACCAACTTAGCTTGTATTTTGGGGAAAAGAGAACTAAAAGAGAATCTTACTGTTGTATTACATCAAATTTTAAGTGTTGCAAAGCCAACTGCATCTGACGAAAACGAGCCTCTCTAAGGTCCCATCCTGTCATTAGTAATCAATTGTTAGGAAGGCTACAACAACGAGCTGTGAAACCAATTATTTGGAAATTCATATGAATAAATTTATAATCAAAGACACAAATCTATATATAAAGAGCATAGCGAAGAAAAAATATAGTCTTCGCACGCCAGCAAACCCAAGTGATTAACAACAGATACTCCGGAAGCTAAAAAAAAAGGATAAAAGCATCATTTTAAGATTCATAATTTGTGAGTAAGCAAACCAATGTGGGTGTGAAGGCCATCATGGAGAACTAATATTTGATTAAATTAAAAAAAAAAAAATCAATTACATAGCTAGTAGTACTTACCATTCTCCAAACAGACGTGCTCAACTTCTCTAGGCCCATCAAATAATACAACTCTATCTAAAACTTCAATTTGCCAAGGCCTCAATGACTCATTAGGTTTGCATGTCGCTAGTATGCTTGTACTATCAAAGTTGCAACTAGCAAAATCACAAGGCGGTGAATATCTAGTTGCTATATAAGGGAACAATGCAGTTGAAACTGAAACTGAAGGGAGAACAACAGAGAGGCCATGTGAAGTAACCAGATACAAGAACCCCTGAAAAAGACAACCAAGTGATTCTCCAAGACAAAAAGAATCATTTATAGCAGAACAGCACCTTCTGAATTTCCCATGTGAATAGAAGTCTCTTTCATCAAGTACTGAACAATTCATGCGGATGTCAGTGTGGACAACTCTGTGCCCCTTCTGTTCCTTCATATTGCAGCATTTGACAACCCTAGTAATACCAAAGGGTGAAAGGCATATACAGTCATCATTTACTCTGTCTAAAGGTAAAATAATTCTTCGCATAGGAACAGAGTTTTTGGATCCACAGTTACCAATTCTACTATCATTTAATAGTGAACTAGTAGCACCAAAACCACTTTGAAAAGTATGTGATTGTTTTTCTTCACCTACAGACTGTTTTTTTAATCTTTCTCTTTGCTTAAGATTAACCTGATCTGTACTTGCAAAATATTGACCTAGCACAGTTGAATCAGAAACTTCCTGGGCATCAGAGAGACCAATAAATGATTGTTGAGCACCTACAAAATAACCAGCAACCTTCCAACCAGCCAACAAGCCAAGATCAGAGTGCTCAGAATGAGGTGTCAATTGTTTAGGCTTCTGATGCTTTTCTGAGATATAGTCACCAGCATAAACTAAATAAACTACCCCATGCACATCGACTATGGCTAGATGCAATGAGTGCAAAGTCACCACCAATTTTCTGAAAGTTCTAATATTTGTGGCAGTGGTACCATGGTCAACATCACTTAAATTTGTTTTTTCAAAAGATGCAAGCCCATTAAATGGCAACCATCTATCCACTTCACAACACTGTACAGTATCAAACTGCGCTATGAGTTTACCAGTATCTGCAACCCACATTCTGACCAAACCAGAGCTGTTAAGGCAAACAAGATAGTTGCCTGAAAACTGAAAGTCGGCCCATGGTCGAACTCGACCAGAGCCAGGATATGAATCCTCAAGGTTAACAGAACAAACCCACTGTATGCCCCACCAGTGTAACATAATAACTACCACAAATGTGTGATTTGAATATTCGACACTGTTTTCACAACTTTTAATAGAAGAGTCAGCAGAAGTTGTTAATACCAAACCGATTAACTTATGTGAAGAGCTTGAGAACACCTTTGAGCAATTATATGAAGTATCTTCTGGTTTGATTTTGGATTGAAAGTTGCCTGATAATTCAGATATGAATTCATCATCAAGAATCTCATTTAAATTCCTACCACTATGGCTCTCCTGTTGCTTTAAAGGACAAGTGTGAGAAAGAAATGACAAAGAGCTGTTATATATGGTAAAAGATACAACATCCGCTGAATGAGGAAATGATGATTTTGGAGGAAACAGACCTATGTGTTTACCATCAGATTCACTTATATCCAGTTCACTGAGAAAAGACCAAAGCCAACTCTTTGGTCTGCCATATGATGACTCAATATCCCCCATCTGATTATCAATATGTAATTTTCCTGAATTTCCAGTTGTCCTGTCTATCTCACAGAAATAGTTATTATTATGAGAATGCAAGTATTGCTCATTTGGCAGTGAACTAGGTATGGAACTCCACCTCATCCACACGCCATTTGCATCTACATCTTCAGGAGATGATTCAATTGTCTTGGTATTTTCATTGCGAAAAGCATGAAGAGTAATGTCCTGGTTACTTGAGACAATAAGAAATTCTCTAAAACTATAATCTTCAGGCCGACCATACGAATCACCATAGTGTCCCCAAGCCAATGAGTTCACATTAGATATCACAGGGTAATAATCAAACACTGAATAAGTTCCTTTTTGTCTAATGTCAGAAAAGGGAAGAACTTCTGTACAATCGACCACATCGTGAAACGGGTCTGGTTGAACATTTGATATTGACGATAGAACAGATGCAGCGGAAGATGAACGTGAATCATCCCTGTTTGCCAACTTGAATGACTCTTTTCCTGCAAATATCAAAAAGCACAATAAAATATGAGGACAAAAGTTGCAAGCAAATGAAGAAAAGTGACTATTAAATAATAGAAAATAATATAATATAAACTCTAAATTCATGCAAATTAGAAATGGGTATTTTAAATTTTAAAAAATTATATTTAACTATTATCAAAAATTGAGATGCATCCTGTCATTAGTAGAACCAAGAAGTGAGTCCAAATCAAAAAAATGTGTCTTAAAGACTACCCTATGATAGCTGACCCCACAAACATGAATTGGTATGAAGATCATAATGGCAATGACATATACCATAATTGTGAGAAATTCATATATTTATAAAGGTATTGGTGAAACTTATATTAAAAAAATTAAGGATATATATGAGAATGCAATAATAAAAATGAAAACTCGAGATGGATTAACTGAATTATTTCCTATATAGAAAAGGTTACATCAAGGATCAATTCTAATTTCATATCTTGTTACACTAGTCGTGGATAAGCTCATTGGACACATCCAAAGCATGATGCATATTGTTTGTAGATTACATTGTTTTGGTAGATGAAACATGTGAACACGTGAAGAGTAAATGTTAAACTCGAATCCTGAAAAGAAAAACTAAAAGTAAAGTTTGAGGGTTAGTAAAGCTTGGATATATAAAATTTAAATGTAATAGTAGTAGACATAAAAAGGTAATTATTAAGATAGGAGATAGTAACTTGCATGTAACTAAGAATCTTAAGTATCTAGAATCATTTTTAGAAAAAAAAAATGAAAATGTTGATAGAAATGTTTTACATAGGATATAAGCAAAATAATTGAAATGGAGAGTGTCGATTATTATTTATAATTATAAAGTACCTCTAAAGCTTAAAGGAAAAATTTTTAAAATAACGATTAAACCTGCTATCTATATTGCTATGTTATATGAAGTTGAATGTCGGATTGTGAATTTAACAGAAGCAGAAGGTAAGAGTCGTAGAGATGATGTTAAGGTTGATGTACGAGCATATGAGGATGGACAAGATAATAAACAAAAACATTCGAGAGAAAGAGGGTTACACCTATTGAAGGGAATCTCTTAAAGACGGATTTAAGGTTTAAGATAATAAAGACATATACTTAGGTGAAAGAAGAAGATCAAAGAGAACTGGGCTAGTAATGATAATTAAGATAAAATTTACTTAAATATAAATAAAGATATAATCCAGGATGGAGTCCAATGACCCAGAATGATCCATTTAATTGACCCCACTTAGTCAGATAAGTTAGTGAAACTTAAATTTTTGCAAAGCAAATATAAATCTACCAACTTTCCTAAAAAAATAACACTCCCCAACGTATAAATGTTACATGACTTGTTCATTATTCTTTTTGTGAAAACATCTTGATCTTTTAACATGTCCAGACGTCCAGTTAAATGTGATAATTTTCTATGAAATTTCAGTTGCGTTGTTTAATAAAATAAAATTTGATTCAATTTAGGGATTAAAGTGCATGGTCTATTGCTTCTAAACATCATAATCTGGTTTGCATCTTGGAAACATTTAAAAACTTTGAGATGCTTTGACATGGAATCACAATGACCTACTTGTTCTGCGAACAACTTTGGTATATAGAAAAGAGTCACATTTTTTGTGTTGGGCAAAATGGTTGTTCTTTCTTGGTAAATATTGCTTGTATTTTATTTCATAAATATGTTTCCAACTCAATATAAATGATTTGAGAATTTCAGTGACCAAACTTTTAAGTATTACAGGCTGTCTATATCAAAAATAATGAAACTTTGTTGGATTCTGTTTCTGTATCTCTAACTAATAATACCGTGCATATTTTTATTTCATATATTTAAACTCAATAGAGAAGGGGAGCCTTAACGCAACGGTAAAGTTGTTTCCATATGATCTTGAGGTCACAGATTCAAGTCATGAAAATAGTCTCTTGCAAAAATGCAAAGTAAGGTTGTGTATAATTGACCCAATGTGGTCCAACCCGGACCCGCATTGACCAGTCTGCCCTTTTTTTATATTTAAACTCAATAGAGATATTTGCTTTGAATTCTCAATTATCAAACTATTTTAAAGAACAACTTGTTTATATGAGCATCTAATATTTATGTGCTGGACACTAGAGACGTTTTTACAGTAATAATTGTGTTTTAACTCATTTAATAGTATAAGATATTCTCTGGTGATCAATTTGATTTGTATAAGATATTTGCTGAAATTTCAATTACTGAGCTAGTAGAACTTCCTGTTTATATAAAAAAACTGTTATATGTTGCACTCAGAAATGTTTTGGCGTGGCTAACATATTTTGTTTCTTCCTTTGCAGAATTGCTCTGCTCAATTTTAATAAAAAAATAAATAAATAAAATTTAAAAAAAAACATACAGAACCACACTGAAGAGATTGCTAGAGTTGGAGAACAGTGAACAGGATTGATATAATACCTGAAACAAGAGGAAGTAATACAGCTTCCAAATTGGAAAGCAGTAGCAGCAGCTCTTTAGAAGGTGAAATAGAAGCTGCAGAGAAATCTGATAGCTGTAACTGACATTTCAAGTGACCCCAATTCTGCAATTTAAAAATTGCAGGACCATCTCCAGCTTCATCAGAAAAAAACATTTTTTCTTGGCTTATCTGTGAACCATCAAATCAGCAGAAGCTCATTTTGACTGGTCATTTGAACTTGGAAGGAAAAATATATAAGGAAAACCTACAAAGTTTTTAAAAAATAGAAATATAGAATAACTTGACAACAACGGTTGTATACAAGTCAGGAAGAGCAAACAGTCTGCGTGTAACATGGAGACACAAAATAGGCCACGATACCGATAAGTCTATAACCCTTTTCTAAAGTGTCTGTTCTTCATTTATAATTGACCTACCAACTGTGGAGGAGCTTTCTTAAGAACTAAAAACCAGAGTCCGTGGGTGGCTCTCGTTCAATCAGATGTCTCTAGCTGGCACTCATTCAGTTAGAGGCTCTTCACTATAGACATCATCAAGAACAAGAAAGAGGCACCCCACTCCTAATAACTAAGTAGCGTTGTTCTGTCCTCAAGGTCCCCATCAATCAAAGATTCTTTTTCTCACATAATTGAAGAATACAAAGTCACTAACAGATATGAGATAACCATAGCCTTATATATACTCATATATGAAATTGAGTTCATTTCATTATATGAACTCAGATATACCTAATTTTTGTACTATTTTATTGCAAAAAATATATCTTTCTCAAAGCACTGATTCCTATTTCCAACATCTTATTTTATTCCGTTTTTAACATTGTTTTCAAATCCAACTACAACAAACCTCAAAGCCTCATTTAGCCATTAATGGAGTTAATTTAACCTTTGATTTAACCAATTAACTCATCTCACAACACCCGGTGTTTTAAATAAGAAAAAAAATGATTAATCCATATTCTTATCTTTATTTTATTTACTTTAAAACATTAAATGAAAATATAAAAAAATATAACATAATATATGAGCATTACACTGGTACATTCAAAAGCAAACCTTATTCACAATAGAATGGATGAAAATCCAGCTAGTCTAAATTCAATTTTGCGAATGTAATTTCACCTATGAACTAGACATAGTCCTTTAGACACACAAAAGCAACAAAGAAAATAGAAAAACCTTGTCATGACCATCACATCTTACCCAACCAATTGATATTTTAATTGAGCTAGGCATTCCATTTTGCTCCACATACCATACCAGATGCATAAATCTAAGAGAGAAGTTCTACAGTTACATATATTATTTTTCTTGTCCTTAGCTACGAGTAAATTAATCCAGGGTGTAACAATTGAAGAGAAAAAATCATGTTGCAAATTATTACAAGAGAAGCACCATTAATGATAGCTTCATCAAGGTGATTTGCTTCAACCAAAGGAAAAAATATAATGGTAGTTAACATTAGTTTGACTATTAACAAACATTAAAACTCAGACCACCAACAAAAGTGGCAGACGAAATTGTCAACCTAAGAAATACTCCTTCCATGGCAATCAAAGTAAACGTCTTCCACAATCAGATCTATTCTTTTCAAACGTAATTACAGCCCAAAATCTGGAGTCATACCAAAATTTCCATCTTTGACTGAGACGATACTATTTCGATATCATGCCGATGTTTTGATACATGATATCAGTAATGGATTGGTGTGAAAAAGGAAAGATATGAAGCATAAGGAGTATGTGCTGGTAAGGTTTAAATTTTGTACCATGCCGAACGAAGTAGTCAAAACATATCATTCTAATAAATTATCAAAACTCGATACCACTCAGCACACGGACAATATCTCCTTTGTTTCATCTCCTTCCTCCTTCCTCATTCCTCATTCCTCCTTCAACCTTCAATCTATCACTGGCACCATACATCAAAACATAGGTATCTTTTCGGTCAAAGACCAAAACTATGACATACTCAAGATTTTGAACATTGGTGCTGAATGGTATCAAGGTTTGGTTATTTACTATTTCAACCGTTTTTCTCAACACACTACAAAATTTCAAACCATGTATGTAACCTCACCTAAAAAACAGCATACTACTTAAAACGAAAGAAGTAATACCTAGTTGGTAAACCTTCTGCAAATAAAGCAAAACATGATTCAAGTCCTACATTCTAGTTATTAATAGTGTAGCAAAGATACATTTAAAATAACAATCAGATCCAAGAATGGTGAAGATTTCAGACTACATATCACAATATTGAGGTTGTCAAGCATTTTCATGTAGAATATTAATTTGAAACCACAAGTTGAGGTTATATAACAAATTTTGGTGCACAAGATTAATTTACAAACACAAATTTCAATACAGTTTGCAATGTTAAGTAAACAGCTCAGTACCAACTTTACCAGCATAACATTTTCCCATTACAAAGAAAATAGACAAGAATCCTATGTTAGAAATTAGTTCATCGCTTGTAATCATGTTTAATCAAGGTGTTTTTTATGGTGTTTTGATATTAGACATTTTAGTTGTGATGTTTCTTCCTGGAATGTGCAGGATATTGTCCTAACTCATTGTTAGGAAAATCTTGATGTGCAAATGACAAGCAAGCTTGATAAAGGATTTAATGAATTTTAAGTGTTGAACCGTATGAAGTATCTACCTTGAGGAATGATATCAATCTTAGAGCAAGATCCAAAGACCAATGGTGTTTGTCTTGTATCTTTGAGTTTGTTTCAGGCAGACCTGGTAATGGTAGAATTCAACTTCTACACAGGGAGTGGTACCTAGAGAGCTCATTTAGGCAATCTATGAAGCTTTTAAAGAGTAGTACCTAGAGAGCTAATCTAGGCAATCTATGAAGCTTTTAAAGAAACTATCACTGGTAGTCAAGGTTTAGGTAACTAAATTTTGTATTGGTACTGACTATACAATTAATTTATAAAAATGTTAAGTTAGATCAACCTATATTGTCCAAGGTGACCAAAACTTGGAAGAACCAAGATTTTGAATGTTAGCTTCCAACAGCCATAAATGGCTCATCCAAAGGTAAGGTTTTGATGGTTGACCAAAAATGAAAAGCATAACCCCACAATACACACACACACACACACACACACACACACACACACACATATACAAGTCTAGCTTCAATTTAAAGCCTCATAATTTTTCTAGCAAAGACTTGCATGAAAAATTAACCATCTTTTCTTCATAATTGTTAAAGTGAGACTGTCAAGGGTCCTTTTAGAAGTCTTATTCAAGATTTCATCCTCTCATTGAAAGTTCTCTCAATTATGTTCCCATCGCACCTAGGGTTAATTTCCATCTCACAGGATGAGGTGTAAGTTTTTTTTCTTTACATGTATTGTATAATTGTAGAGAGTTGTTCCAAAATTCAAAGTTTCATTCTCTAAAATTGCATGCTTAAGTGGAAATCACATAAATTTCATTGAGATTTCCATGAATTGTTAAGTCTAGCTCTATTACTTTGTGTTAAAGTGTACTTAGTGATTTTGTTTTAAGTTGTCACAAGGAATAAGTAGGATCCTAAAGTTCTAAGTACATATTTTGTTAGCATTGTGTTGTTTTTTGTTATTTTTATTTCCATTGCTTATTATCACAAGCTTGACACATACATGGACATAATTCTAACATTTGAATTTAGTATTATAAATGAAATAAAAGTGGGCGACTGTCTATTGACTCTCTCTCTTAGACGGTGTCATTTGATCCTACATCTTAACTGCCCTATCACATGAAATTCAAGTATTGCAATTTCAATTAAAACTGATGCAACCAAGCCCTTAAAAAAAATCAGGAGTTAAATTACTTAAATTTTTGGAAGGTTGCACAAACAAACTTCCAGATAAATAAAAAAGAAAGTAGAAAACTGCAAGTGAAGAATGTAGAGCCAGCAAAAAATAGTAGCTGCACACAAGCTAGATAGATAGTCAATGAAGTAAAGAAAACAAATCGCAGATGATTCTATGTCAACTAACATAGGGCATAAAATTGTGTTTAAAATATTTAAGATTTCTGTTATCTAAGAATGGAAGAGTGGATACAGAATCATGGAAAATAATTTACATTACTTGATAGCAAAATTCCTCTTACCAGTTCCAAATTCAAATTACTGATTGGTCAGACAAGCCTCATTGTGACATTCCAGATTTGTTAAAAAGGGTAGATAGCATCATATTAAGCTTGTTGAGTTATATAAGAAAAGAAGCAGTGTCACACCAAAAAAAAAAAAAAAATCCCTTATTGAAAAATAAGACAATGTGCAGTCTTATCTTACTTGCTTCTACTATAAACAATATTGCAATTTGACTTTTCTTCCTATATTATCATGAAGATCATAGATTACTTAGGATGTTGTATGTGGACTTGTAAACTAGATGAGCTGAGTAAGGCTCAACATCGCTCAAGCTTGCTCACGACAAAAATATTGATGAATTTAAGTTGAGCCCAAGTTCAACCATGCTCAAAGGTTCGTGCTTAAGATTCATACCGATAGTTTTTGAGATGAGTATTCGCATCTGTCAATTAAAATCAATCACAGGTTCATACTATTCTAGAACTCAAATGAATAAAGTGACTAAGTGTTCATAACTATTCTAGAACTCAAATGAATACATAGACTAAGTATAAATACTTTTAAACAAACTTAAGCTTTTCATAATCCACATTTAAACTTACTTACGAAGTTAAGCAATATAAATTGATGCTACAATGTGCATAACAAATTTGATAAAAGAATTAAAAATAATCAACACATATATGTGATGCGCTACAAAGAATTAATAATCTTTCATCTTTAATTTTTTATGCAATACACGTTTTTACTTATATATTTGTACAAGCAAATATATCTTCAAGTACATAATTTACTTTACACATAAAAATATCAAGCATCAAATTACATTGAACACTGAAGAAACTTTTAAATGATCTTGATTATTGTTCATGAAAGCTGATGAGCTTGATCATTGATTAGTTGAGTTTACTTACGTTCATATTTCAATTGTTTTGGTATCCGAGACTAGTAAACAATTAGCATGTTCATTTATTGTTCCAAATGAACATGGGCAGGATTCAACCATCTACCAAGCTTTTAAGGAACACTTAGTTTGTTTATAATCAAAACGATGCATTAAACATTAAGGAAAAAAAACAAACTAAGAAGAAGAATATATATAGTGGGAAGCACAAATACCCAGTGTACATCTTACGGCCAAAACAGTATAATTGCGTTAATTCCATTAAGGGTCATAATGTTATCTGCAGAACAACTGATCTTTGCGCTTCCTAGTAAATGGTGCCATAAGAAAGTGCTTAGCTCCACTAGCAATTGACATCAATGGTAGTATACAGGAGAAATTATGATATAAGGTAATAACAATTAGAAAGCCCAGTTAATCAGAACATGCAACATGGACGTCTGAATAGTTTTCCTCGTGTCGAGAAGAATTATGAGCTAAATATGAACTCTATTGTACCAAATCCTACCCCCAAATGAAGATTAGCGCTAGAGAAAGAGGATTGTAAAAAAAAAAGGAAGTTTGGCAAAGCAGTTTCCTAAATAAAACGTGCAAATTTTAAGATTAATATGGAAATAATAGAATGGATGAAGCACCAACAAAGACCATAAGTCAGGATTCGCTAAAACAAGTATGCAATTGGAGAAGGCAAGGAGAAAAGGAATAACGCCCCTGGGCAAAGGATCACGAGCATCAAGTACGAGGCTGATGAATTCTCTCTGCCCATGCTGTCGTCCTTTTCTGAAGAATAGGAAAGATTAGCGACTCCGGCGTGAAACCATTGGAAACCCTACGCGGTGGGTTCATCCGGCGGAGGGTGGCGCGGGCATCGCTTGGGTCTCGACTGTGTCAGTTAAAATTTCCTAGTAACGTGCTCTTCCACAGTTTCTTTCAAATCTATATGACCTAGTCGCCGGATTCGTTTGCCTTGTTCACCGAGACAATATCTTCCTTCTCCGATCAGTAGCTTCTTGCGCTCTTCCACGTTCGTAGAAGAGGGAGAAGCACAAGCAAGGAAAGTGAAAGGGGGTGACTGACGGCGATAGGAGGAAGTGCTCGAAGAGGGCAGACGCGGGAGATGAGGCGTGTTGATTTGAAGAAACGGTACAGTAACTGGAGAAAAGAAAGAAATAGGAAGGGTTAAAACGTACATCATCGGAGAGAAGGCCGATCTAGGATGCCGGTGACTGGCGTCGATGGATGTCTCTTCCGTGGTGATGCCTAGGACAGGCCAGACGGCGACCGGGAGACGGGAGAGGAGATGCGTGCGGAGAAAGGCTTCCGCCAACGAAGTATTAACTTTAAAACGTGGGATTGGTATTATAACTTAGTTCGACTCGCCCGTCCGAACCGAGTCGACTCGCGAGTCCAAATCGAGTCAATTCAAAGTCGGGCTGCCATGATTCCGATATACGCGAGCTACGCCCACTCCTCCTGTATTTAAGTTATGCTTTATTTATTCTAGGTAAAATAATCATCAGTTACTTGATAAAATTTAGTTTCCATTTAGTTTAAATACGTTATGAATCTTGAAAAAAAATTAATCATGTCATATAATATCAAATTTAAATTTAAGAAGATTAGTTTAATCTAAAATTTTCTAATAGTTGTCCGGATAAATTTAGAAATACTCACGATAGACAACTCAAATGTCCAGCATGTTTTTGTGTATCTTATTTAAAGGAAAAAAATCTCTAAATACGTTAAAATTGAGAATCGAACCGTAAATATCTAGATAATAATTAAACAATTTTTATATGCACCATAGGTCCGGGGCATAAAGTCTTCTCGGGACGGTGTGATGGTTATGACATGGGAGTTTGCCACATGAGGAGGTCGAATCTCGACGTGCCCGAGCATATACCTCCCACATGTCTTGATCATTTACACTTATGCCTAGTAGTCACTCATGATTTACCTCCTCTGTGTTGGCTCTGGGACGAATTAACGGGGACATTAAAAACGAGCGAATTCACCTTTTTGCGGTCCGGGGCATAAACATCTCCAGATACGAGTGGAACTGCAAATGTTATCAACTATTTAAGAAGACATTATTCCCTTGCACAGTGAGTATTAAGTAACAACGACATGCAACTCATATGATCCCGTTATTATAAATCACCTCTATGACAAAAAGGATGGTCATCCCTGCAGCGCCGTACCTGAGATTTGGATGACTTGAGTCGAGTTTTAATATAAAGGCCCTTACAATGCCTTATTGTTATTTTAACTTAAAAACTTATCTACACTTTAAA
>JBAMIE010000007.1:2167179-2179619 GCA_037177295.1 Kaempferia parviflora | reverse complement strand
TTTTTTATTTAATTACAATTTTTAACAAGCAACCATGTAATAGGGAAAAATAAGGGTTGAAATAAAATTACAGTAGACAATAAGGACTGAAATAAAATTACGATAGGGCTAGAAATTTTACTTATAATTTTTTTAAAATTGGTGGGGCTGAAGCCTACCCTAGCCCAAGTGTGGCTCCGCCCTGGGTTCTTTCTCTATATTTTCCAAAGTTGCTAAGGTTTCAGATGAGGGTGTGAGGAGGCCGACGACTAAAAGGATGAGGGAAGAGGAAAAAATAAATAAATAAAAGTATGTATTTAAAGATGGTCGACCGAGTCAGATTGCTTGGGTTCGAACTGGGTTTGTTAACTTATCAACATATAAATTTCTTAAACCCCTTTATGATTAACTTATTATTATTATTATTATTATTATTATTATTATTATTATTATTATTATTATTATCATCCATATTATTAATTAATGAATTAATTATAATTAATTAACTAACTTTTTATTTATTTAATTATTTATTTCCCTTTGGCGTTACATCACATGAGAGGATAATTCCTCAGTTTTTACCGAGCTTCAACGCTTACTTAATTCTATAAACCTGCCATGTGATAACCAACTCAGCTATGCTCTTGTGGGCATAAAATGATTAATCTGGTTAGGTAACGTTAAACTTGAGGTGATTGACCTCTCCCTACGAAAATTTCCCATCGACCATCTAAGAAGTGCACATAAAAATTCATCCTGATAATCAAGATCTACTACCCCTTAAAAATATTTCCTAATAATATATTACATATTTGAGTCTCAAATTTTAAATCCTCATCTATTACTAAAGACGTAACCAACACACCGAGCATAACCTTCCACCATGACCCCGGACTATTGAAGTTATTTTCAATTGGATGAAATAGTGGCCATTGAACAACTGAAGCCTCAACACCCTTTTATTCTAAAAGATTTTCAGGTTAACCGTTTCAATTGATTTAACCTTTATTGAGACTTTGTAAATTAATATTAAACACTGAAGTAGGGCGAATAATGAGCCCGCTTACGATCTGTTGATATCGTAATTGGGCCACATTCCGCTCAGGGCCTGAATAACACACCGAAACAGGGCAATATCGAGCCTGCCATATCTCATTCCTTTCTCCTCGTGCGAACGCATTCACGATCACACAGCGATAGAGAGGAAAAGAGCGATCGATGACGGAATCCAACGACAATAACTCAATGGCGCAGCAACAGCAGCTTCTCATACAGCAGCACCAGCAGCAGCTCTTCCTCATGCAGCAGCAACAACTCCATCTCCAACAGCAGCAACAGCTACAACGCCAGAAGCAGCAGCAGCAGAAACAGCCATCGCAGCCATCGTCTCAGCATCAATCGCCTTATAGCCTCCTGCAGCAGCAGCAGGCCATCTCCCGCTTCCCCTCCAACATCGACGCCCACCTCCGCGCCCCTGGCTTGCGATCCCTTCACTTCCAGGGCCCTGCCGTTCCGCCTACCGCCTCACAGCCGCCTTCAGCTGCTAATCTCCACCATCACCCTCCTCAGTCTCAGCCGGCGCGACCATCAGGCGTCGGGGTAGGTGTCGGAAGGCCCGGGAACCCCTTAGAGGTGGAAATGGCCCAGAAGGATGCCATGATGGTCTGCAACCCTGACTTCAAGCGCCCATTCGCTTCCGTCGATGATGCTGTGCTCAGGTATTTCCTCTTCGTAGGGATCTGCCTTTTTCGGATTGCACCTTTTATCTTCCTTCACATCTTAGGGTTTCTATGCATCTTTTCCTTTCCATACAATAATTGATCTTAGTATTGGTAAAGGGAATAACTTGCATTTTACACTGCATATATTATGAAAGGATTGGGAATTATGTCCTATTAAAGTCAATGATGCAGAATCTGAAAATCTGGAATTAGGATTCTCACAGGATAACAAAATATAATTTCTCCCTAAGATCTGGTTCATTGTTCAAATACATCATGAGTTATGTTTCTAGATTTGGCATTCATTACCAAAAAAGAAGATATTTTCTGGTAGTGGTATCAACCAAGGGTAAAAGCAACTCAAGCTAGAGTGATAGATAAAACAAATGATTTGGCTATAGTTGTAGGACCATGTAGATATTCTAAAATAGCTGTTTGCTTATCTGAACCACCTTGCTTCATTGTTCTTTACATTGACTTACACATGATGGATGATCATAGTGTTTCATTCAAATGCCTAGCAGGGCACTACATTCATCTCTGCATATCTGCACAAACCATCTCCTAATAGATAGTTATATTATGCCAATATTCTTCAACCTTTATATTTCCTTTGACATTTTTTTTTTGTTTTTTTTAGCTTTCATACATCTAGGAATATCCTTCCTCATGCAAGTTTCTATTAATGCTACAAAGATCATAGTGTCTGGAATCTGGATTAGATGATGAGGATAAAACAAGCATTTGCAGGATCTGTTAATTGATAAAATTTAAATTTAAAATTCACGTTCAGTTAAAATGCATAAAAATTCGAATTAGGAAGTGAAAGAACAAATCAAGGGAACAAAATTAGCCTTGTTTCTATATTATATAACCTGCAACATCTACGATTAGCAGAATGCTGGCCTAAACTGCATTTTATAATTAATAGCAGGACACATCTTTTTTTCACTTTTATAATTTTCTCTGAGATTTGTGCTTAGAGACAAAAGCTTGCTTAAAATTTAATTATATGATATCATATTATTGTTCAAAAAGATTAAATCATTACATTGTATGAATGCCTGCTAGTGTAGGATGAATAGTGGGTTATACTTGCGTTTGTTTGAAAAGTGAACTATCATGCATCTGGCTTAATGACATTTGGTGAAGCAAAACCTAAATTGTTATTAATTTCCCCCAATAGGCGGGTCATGATATATAGCATCAAAAGGACCTTACTCCTAGATTTCTTCAAGGGACCCAATATGAAGGAGCTATTTGTTTCAGTGAGCCATCTTTAGGCCTCACAATTAGGATGGTTTTTGGTGTCAAGCCAAGACTTAACTGAAGCAAGGAGCATATGCCACTTTTTAGTCTCACAAAGAGTATTTTAGGTCATTTATGTCTGGATAGAGGCCTTGATGCAAGACTTCTTGGAAGAACTAGTATTGACCTAGGCTTGAGCATTTTCCTGTTGATGTTTTTTCATCCTTGTACTTTATTGCCTCTTTGCCAGCTTATCTATTGAATATAATTATCAGTATAGTATGGCTATTGGATTATGAATCATCATTATCTGTTTAATGATAAATGAACTACCTTTGCATTGTTTTCTCTTACTATGATTAGCATTGTTATGTTCTGCAGAAATGGTCATGCATATTTAATTTAGCATTGTTATGTCCTCAAAATCATAATTTATGCTGAAGAACTAGCTTGGTCAACATTCCAGTTGTCTCTCTCAATCTTTGTCCCTCAAGATATCAACATGATCATTTATGTAGTTAGATTGCTACACCACTGGAGGAAAAAAATTTAGCCTTTGAAAGAAAATTGAAAAACCATTATTTTGTTTGCTTAAATTATAAAGTGACCTTGTGGTTAATAACATCTCTTTATTTGGCTGAGTAATTGTGGGTTTTGACATTGGACCTTGGACATTTGAGTTATGATAGGTTCAATTAATTGTTGTTTACAACCCGTTCTTGTATATTTGATTCTCTAGGTCCTTTTCATAATGACACAAGCAAGGTTCAAAATCTTGAGCTATGATGGAGATTCGGCCTTTGATTTGAATAGTGTTATTTTGGTATTGTGCTGATGTTTCGATGCATAGTGCTGATCACTGATTGAAAGTTAAAGCAAGAAGGAGATGAAGTAAAGGCTGTATGTGCCGAGTGGTATCAAGTTTCAGTATTTTATTGGAGCAATACATTTTTACCATTTCTCTTGGTATGGTATGAGATTTCATACCATGTGGAACACAAGGATAGTGGTTAGGAAGTATTATGTCATATTAGGGGATTTAATTGTGGGCTAATTAGAAATAAAATATTACTCATTGACGAGGTCAGGTTCACTCCTTTTCCAAGTCATTCTATCCTGATACTTAGAGAATAATTAGTGTGGAAATTATCATGTCTAATGAATATAGGTGGTTGAAATCTATTTTGCTTATTTTCTTCTTGGAGGCTACCAACATGACATGTAAATGTTCACGCATCCATTTTTGCTCAAAGGAAAAAAATTATTAGGGTTCATTTTCTTAGGCAGTCCATTCTACCATTATATAGATTACCATCCTTGCTCATTTATATTTACACCTCTCAGATGGGTAAGTTTACCATTGAGCTCTAATCTATTTAAAATTTTGTACGTAACATTTCCCTTTAAGTTCAAAAATATCGTAAAACCCCAACTTCTTATATAGATATACTCAATTTTATGGCCTCTCAGCTAACATTTCCCAATTATTGTAACTAACAAAAGAGATGAAATTATCTTTGGACTACTTTTTCTTGGATGAAGTGACAAAAGAGATAAAGATATCACTAAACTGCACTGTTTTTTTTTTTTTTGGATAAAGTGACAATCAATCTCAATATATTTCCTTCTTCAATTAAAAATAAGATTAGAAGCAACATTCATGGAAGCTTGAGTATGACAATATAATTACTCAATTTTCATAACTTAATCGTCAACTCTTTGAGCCAAATAAATTAACATTAGCAAGAGCTATGACTTTATATTTTACTTTTGTACTCTACTTGGTTCCAACAATTTGCTTACTATCCTTTCAGGATTTTATGTTGCCTCTAAGTAGAATTCAATTCTTGATGCGGATTTTCTATCTGTAGAGAGCATACTCATATCTATATTTTGTATACAACACAATTTATAGATGTCCATGGTCACATTATACGAGCAGAAGAACCTATTCTAGAACATTCTTAAGATACAGAACCCGCAAAGCTGGTTCTCAGTTATGGTACAAACCTTATGGAATTAACTAATCACGCTTTAAAAGTTTGAGACAATGACTCTAAGGTAATGCAATTTTCCAACTAGTTTCTTGTCTTTTCTATTGATAACAAGATCTAGGGGAATATCCAAGGAGTGAATAACGTTCTGTGCCGGGTGGCACGGACAGTAAATTTTTACCGTCCTAGGAGCGAAACTGGCACCCTACGCGCGATAATTTTCTGTGTCATGCTTGACAAAGGAATCGAGCGCGCATCCGCGACAACATGCGCGACAGATGGAATAGAAGAAGGCACTGACGAGCGATCAGTAGTGGCGAGGCGACGGCGAGCTGTAATGAGGCGGCACGACGACCACTCTCCAGACATACGATTTCCCCTCTTCGCAAACAACCTAGAGGCATCTCAGACGCCTCCAACCATGCTTCGCACAAGGACCACGTCTCGGATGCGTTGCAGGTGGCGCTGCCGGATGATGTGTGTAGTTTGTATACACTTTTATCTATGTTTTAACGCATATCTACTTGCATTTCTTTATTAGGATCTATGCTCTTACACCCTGTTTTATCATTATTTCAACGTTATTGCTTTCTTTATAGAGATCTGCTCTTTGTGTGTTTTCTGATTGACATGATATGATTCGCAGAAGAAATGAGACAAAACGCGCCACGGAGACATGCAACAAAAGGAGCCAAGGCCGATCGTGCCACCAGAGAACAAGGCCAAGACATGGTCGTGCCCCTGGCACGACGGTGTCTTCATCAAGGAGGAGGCAGTGTGCCGTCCAGACCAAGGCACGATTGTGTGGAACTACACGGTTGTGCCTCCCTTGCTGTGAAGAATGCAGGACACGACCGTGCCCCTGACGAAGACTTGCACCGGCCGAAGTCATAGGGAGTCGGCTGTGTGATCGCATACGGTCGTGCCTCCCCTGACTTGAAGAAACAGAACACGGTCGTGCTCAAAGGCATGACCGTGCCTTCTCTGATGCAGAAAAGTCAGACACGACCATGCCGCATAGGCACTGCTGTGCCTTCCCAGATCTCACTTACCAGGACATGGCCATGCCCTTGAGGCACGACCGTGACACGACCCGTGTCAACGTGGCCGTGTCTCGCCTATAAAAGGGGAGTTCTTTCCCCTTTCAAGGGGAGGAAGAGTTTTCCCTTGGAGAGACTCACTAAGTCAAGATTTACACTCATTCCACACTCCATTAGACGATCCGAGGCCATTTCCATTGTCTCAACCTCCTCCGGACACAAGGATTGGATCCGAAGACCCTTTTTCGCAATTGGGATAATCTTTCCTTCTCTCTTCTCTTGATTGGTTTAGGAAGCTTGTAATCTTCATGTCTTGGTATTCAATTTTCCTTGTGATGGAGTGGATTTAATTGTTCTAGGATTAAGGGAATAATTATAATGTGCGATTGATGTGAACTCTATGGATTTGCTAATTTCCTATCTAATGACATGCTTATGCCTTGTATACATTTGATTGAATGTGTAGGCGGTGTGTTTGTGCTTAAATTCTATGTTTGATTGATTGGATGCAGTGATTGCTCGCCTGATAGAGGAGATGCGCTAGATCCTATGATCGAAACCTAAATTAGGAAACAACTTGCAATAATGAAAGACATTAACTCTTGAACCAAATCTGATCTAAAGCAAGGAAATTAAACCTAATTGCAATTTTAAAACTGCACAACTAACAAATTGACATAAACGACTCATTAACAAGAAGCTAATAATTGGAATAAAAGCAACAATTAAACTAAGCTCAAGAATCGAAATAAAACTAAAGTTCCACTAAGATAATGAATCAAACTACTCAAATGTAACAAAATCTGTTCAGATCTAAAGGAAATGCAAAATTGAAACAAAATTCAGAATTAAAACTGATCCAAACTCAAACACAATCAACTCCTCAAATCAACATTGCTTGTTGTCACACAAGAGCCGGAATTGAGACCCTCAACTTCGGAAATCAAAGATGAAGATGAAGAACAACTGCCAAACTTGAATCTGATCTGTTGATGCAATCCCAATTGAAGAAACCCTCTTCAACATCAAAGACAACAACAAATCTGAATTTGAAAGTGCGGGGAAAACTGAAATCTACAGATCTGTCCTGGAGAGAAAACGTGAGTTGATGAAGATTGGATGGACGTCGGGTATCACCGGAGAACCTCTCCGATGATAGGAAAAGGAGAATGAGTGTTGAATTCACTGTCCTCTGCTGTTTTCAGCAGTGACAGCCGGAAACAGGGCTGTTCGCAGAGAGCTCGCTGTAAAAACCCTCACAGCGAGATTCCAGTCACACGAAGAGTTTCAGCAGTGCCTTTAGCTTCGTCAACAACTTTGCAGCCTGAGAAGATGATCGGAAGGAGGATGGGGGCTGCCAGCGCACAAAAGATGAAGAAATCGCACACTGTTCATCGGCGACAATTTTGTTTTTATACTTTGGTTAGGGTGAACCGGACTTAGCACTGATTTGGGTTTGGTTTAGGGGAATTTCTAGGGATTTGGTAGAAGGATTAGACTTGGGTCAAGCTCTTGAAGTGGGTTGGATTAAAATTGACCCCAAGGAGGATTGTAGGCTTCTTCACTTGGGTAAATGAACTAAGTTTCATTTTGAATTGGTTTACTTCCTCTTAAGTTGGCTTGACTCCACTTGAATCATGCGTCAATTTCAATGTCCTAAAAGACCAAATTCAAATTGTCAGGAATATATCATGAATTAAGAGAAGATATACAATCAAGCTCAAAACAATTCCCAATTTATAAACAATCAAAGGTGTGTCAATTAACAAATACAATTAGCTCAAAATTACTCAATATCAACCAAAAGGATGTGTTCAAGGATGTGTTCAATAAATGAGTTATCGGACAACCATATACTACTTGCGTACACATTTCCTAAAACCTTGCATTACCAAATTTTATAGGACCAATGTGTGCCCTATATTAGAATTATAGAATTAAGGTCTGATTGGTAGAGGGAGATCTAAGAATATGCTGTTCAGAGCAATTAACATTGATTTAAAAGATTATACTTTTGCATAGAGTTAAATAACACAATAAGATCCTATGTAGTTGACCCCTTACCCCTTTATGGTTAGCAGTAAAGGGCCCCCATCCAGCCCTGGGACCACTTTCGAAATTGGGGATCTTTTGAGTTTACAGTCAAGAATATTTTCCAAACCAAGTCCTTTTTGAAACACTTGCCTTTTACCATTTTGTTATAGGTGGTTGTTAATTTGTGATCTATGTTCCCGGTGAGAAGATTTTTTAGGTTTCTTTTTATACTTGCTTTTTGTGACCCTTGAAATTCTTGAGTTTTAGAATAACACAATCTATGCATTTTTGGATCTGAAAGTTTGAACGCAATCTATGCATTTGTGGATCTGCAAGTGTGATTACTAAGCTTAAGGAATTATGTCTATGACGCTGCGCTTAGTTGTCTAAGCTTAATTCCACTTGAACTCTGATAACCACATGGTCGACGAGATGTGAGTTGATGACAAAAGTATAAGAAATTTGAGATAAATTTTAGAATCTAGAGATAAGTTCAGTAAATCTAAAATTGAATATATGAAATATTATTTTAATAATGTGAAAAAGAAACAAGGAAATATTTAAGATGGAATGACATGAAATTATTGTGAAATTTCAAGGATATATCATTCACCAAGCAGATATTGATGAAGAAACATTTAATAGAACAAAGAGCAGGTGCTTGAAATAGAATGGAACTTCTAATGCTCCTCTTTAATTAAAAAGAAGATTTTATGAGTGATATGATCTGTCATACTGTATGAACTAGAGTGTCATACGTTAAGATCTATTTGTGGGATTAATAGCAAAGATAAAATAATAAATATTAATATCTTATAATCTGGTTTAGCTTTATTAATAAAGTTAGCCAATAGAAAATAGGCTAAGATGGTTCAAACGTTTTTTAATTGAATTGTTAGAGTTAAAAGTGAAAAAGCTAGAGAGAGGCCAAACAACAACTCTAGTTAATGTAATTATTAGTAATTTATGAACTTTAGATATTGCTAGTGAATTATGTTGCATAGGTTTTGGATAATAATTATGTAGCCAATTTGAAATAGTCAGGAATAACATGGCCTGATGATCTCCTAGTAATCTCCTTGTTAAAAGTGCATGGATTAAAATGTTTATGCTTTTCAATGATGATGATGATCCTTGAGCTGCTGGAACTTAGATAAGATGATTTTCTCCTCTATAATCTTCGTGTTAAAAAAATATGGGTTGAAAATCTCTGTTTTTTTTCTCCCTTGCAAGAGAGAAGGCTTTGGAAACTAGCAAAAAGCAATAAGGATCCTTTGAGTCATAGAGGTTCAAATGAGATAATATCCTCTTCCCAGGAATCATGGTGTTCAAAATACATGGGTGAAGAATCTTTATTTTTTTAATTCTCTTTTTTGTGAGAGAAGGTTTAGAGACCCAGACAATAAGCCATGAGGAGGCAAGAGGTTTGCTAATAGCTCATGATTGTCTTTATGGATATATAATATAGATAAATTTGCTCTCTTAAATTTTTTTGCAAAGGCCATCAGTTAGCCCACAGAAAATAAAATAGAATTATTACAAGTTTCATCTCAAAAAGATAGGTACTAAAGGATAGGGGGAAATAGTTGATAAACAGAGGCTTTGCTTAATCTACTCTTTTCTTATTCTAAGATTTAGTACCACATTGAATTTAATAAAATTTTATCCATTGATAAAGCTGGTGGTTCCATTTGTTTCTTTAATATTCGAAATTCAAATTATAGAAATTAAATAAAGATATTTGCAATCCTTTTTTAGGCTTCTTTATATATATATGCCTCGAAAATTAAGCTGAGATCCTGGTCCATACAGTGCCAACAATGTAACCAGTGTCTGTGGTAATTAATAGATGTTTTCGGAACTGTTATGTAATATTTTCTTTGTTATTGGTGCATGAAACCACAAACATATTTTGAAATGTCCAAGGTGAAAAACCACTCGGAAATATATGAAGTCAAGAATGGATCTTGGCTGATTAGGCTTCATTTTCTATGTAGAGTTATGATGATTTGTTTAAAGTTGAAGTCAACATAGATTAGTTATGGCCTTTGACTGATTTTAGAATTGGTTACACAAGCACGTTTTCTGTTATTCTTTTTGTTGTTGTTCATTGTTATTTTTGATAAACTATTTCTGCAGTGACATAAAGTAGGAATGTTCTATCAATAAGATTGTTTGTTGATACTATTGCCATTGCCAACTAATTCCTGGTTCAGACCGTTTGTTGTCATCATGTCTCATAATTGTACTTTTTATTAGCTTTGTTTGGTTTATAGTCGATGATAAGGGACATTAGATGAACAGATTGTTTCTGCTCTTTTTAAAGATATTTCTCCAATCCTGTCTACAGAAACATAAGAATTGATAGCTGGACATTTAAATGTTGTTAACCATTATCAAGTCTTTAAGGATCTGCTCACTGACTTTGCAAGTGTTCAATGTGCTTCTATTGCGGAAAAATGGTTTGAATGTGTCTTTCTCAAAAATAGTCCATGGATACAGGATTGACCTCCATTCAATTGCCCCATTAGGCAGCATCTCAACTGCAGCATCAATCAAGTGGTTCTTTAGTATTCCACATTCCAATGGTTCACTATAGTTGAGTTCATTGTACTTATGTGTTCCCTCTATCCTCTCCATTCTTCCTAAATTTTCCACATTTATTGCGACATTTTGCCTACTAGTTCTTTTCTGGAATCATTTCATACAATATTCTATTTTTATCATGCTAAAAACATAAAATTTAAGATAAATTCTTTATGCATACCATACCATACCATACCATGAATGGCTGGTTTCCCAATTTTCTCTGCACCTAGAATCTTGAATGACCTGATTCATAGTTTTGCTCTTGACCTTTTAGGCTTCTGCCCTATCATGTGGTATCTGATTATGAGGCAGAAGAAGATGACCGAATTCTTGATAGTGATACAACGGGCCAAATATTTTCACGGATTCAGCAATGGGATCATAACATTCTTGCAAAGATTGCAGAGTTCACCACAACATTTGAGAAGCAAGTCCTTGCTTTTGACATAATGACACAGAAGAGAGCACAAGGAGAATTCAGGTCAGAGGAGAGACTTATGATTGAGCAGGCATTGCTACAAGAAGAGAAGCAGGCTCTGTTGGGAATCAGAGCCAGAGCAGAATTAGAGTCTAAGGAGAAAGCTGGAAGGGAAGCGACGGCTCAGGCTGAACATGCTCGAGCAGAAGCACAAGCACAAGCACGTGCAGAAATGTATGCTCGCGCCTCAATGAGGGTGGGCTCAGCTGCCCTCACCGAAGCAGGTCCTGGTCTTGATATTGTGCCAAAACAGGGTGGCAACATGGACGAAATTCATCAGTGGGGAAATGCTCAAAGAGAAGATGAAGAGCCATCGGAGGATTTCTTGAACGATGAGAATGAGAATGAACTGGAAAATGGAGACACTGGCACACAAGGTGAGTGGCGAGAAGCAGGGAAGCTGGACTTAAATTCTAGGTGAGAATAATACAAGTTGGCTGATGGTTTCTAGTTTGCATACCTCGTGGGATTGTGGCCTGAAACAATGTGTTGGCCGGTTACAAACTGTGGCAGGATTGATTGTTTGTTTCAAAGCAAGAAAGTGCATTTCCTCAATTCAGACAGCAGATTATCAAGAAGTGCACCCCCTACCTTATTTATGCTACTATTTTTATTTTTGTTTAAAGATTCAACTTTTCTTTAACATTGTTGTTGGAAGCAGAAGTCATGCACCTTTCAATGTTGTTATGCTTGAACTCTGGAAAGGTTGGAGATTCAGGATCTCGATACATCAAATGGTAATGGTATTATGGTAATGGGCATGAAATCATTGGAGAATAGACTTGCCCTATGAGAGGGCATCGTTTGATTTGATGTGATCTTATGTCTTTGGTCTGTGGTGGTGGTTTTCTGGTGTATTATATACATTTCTTTTAATAAATTTTTTATATTTATTTATTTTTAAACATTAGGTAGTTAGTTATCTATTCTTATAATATTTTGTAATAGCATTACAAAATCCAGGCTATCTAAAATATAGCTATGGCAAGTATATCAAAAAAGTATTATCACTCTAATGTAGCCTTCTATTTATTATGCACTTTAGCAAGAGTTTAAAGTATGATTAGGACATTTGAATTTTATATAGGACGAATATCTTGAGATATAATTTGTGCTTCAAATTTAGCGCTAGAAGATGAAGTTTGGAGAGAATGTGGAGCTTTATAAACCATTCTCCTCGTCAACCAAGAACAATGTAGAAAATGAACCATCTACTTCATCTTCAAAAAATGAGAGAGATAAACCGATGGAGACAGAAGAAGTTGAGCCATCAATTTCTCAAGGGCTGAGGGGAAGAGTCCTATGAAAAAAAAAATAATAATAATAAACTCAATTAGTCATTGACTATCCGTGGATA
>JBAMIE010000007.1:2117451-2128007 GCA_037177295.1 Kaempferia parviflora | reverse complement strand
TTTAATAGTGCGCGTTCATCTGCCTTGGATTAACAACCCTCTGGGTTGTAACCAAGTAAAATCTCGGAGCCTCTTTCTTTTTCTGTTATTTTGTTTATGTTAGTAGTTGTAATTCTTAATCATAATCCCTGCTAGATAGCTCGAGAAATTTTATTTTTAACTTGCAGGATTATCGACCTCCATTCACCGGCCCTAAGCGGACCTACATAATTTAGCTTTTCATTAGTCTTTCATTTTTATATTGGGAGAGGTGAAATTGATTTATTTTCTAAGTAAAATCTCAATTACAGCCAAACTTATCAAGCTTGTGAAATCCCTTGTTTAGTGTCTTATAAATGTTAACATCAATTTTATAGAAGTTGTATGAATGGGTAGATAAGTGAGTGACACACAAAATGCATTAGTCACAAAAAATCATCTCATATCAATATTGTACATTTTATTTACACTTACGCGCATACACTTCATATGACTTTGGTCTATCCCGATAACTATATGTCACATACACACAGAAACACTTGATAGATAGCATTTAGTTTGAGTTATATATTTTAAGTGAGAGTTATCACCGCCTACTCCTAGTTTAACTTTTTATATCTTACAAATACTCTCACTCACCGTACGATTATAGTTTTTTTCAGTGGAACAGGTACATAAAACAAAATGATCTATAGAGTAGAAGATACATATTCTTGGAGATTTAAAATTCAACTTTTTCCCGGGTTGACGCAGTAGTAGGGCATTACGGGGAAACTCAATAGCATCGCAATTCGATCCTCTGTTGAAACATACGTTGGCATTGAATTTGATGGAAAACTTAGGCTAGCGGCCTTGGCCCAAAAGTATCCACAAGCGAAAAAAGATATGAGAGTTTACCTTTAGAGACAGAGAACTTAGTTCAGCGTTAAACAACTTTACAGGGACAACGAAGACCGTGAAAGTTGACTGCCAACTCATTGCCATGTGCATTTCTAAATGTACTTGATGGGTGAATAAAGTGAGGAACATCTATTTCTAAAGGTATCTTCAATGTAAGATTTATGAGAGATGTGTAAAATCAAAAAAGCTGAATTAAAAGGCTTGAACCGTTGTAGAGGTGAAGTTTATAGTTTAAGAGCAATAGTGAAAACTCAAATATATTTTTTTATCTTGAAATGAATGTAATATAAAGATTATAAAAAAGCTCACTTAGAACTCTAATATTGTTGATGTTGTAGGTTAGAATCATAATAATCCGGTTAAATTTGGTGGAATTCGTTGGAGTATGCAAGGGAAAGGATTACATTTTGGTAAAACTGGGCGTCCGTGTAAGTCCGAAGGATTTCAGTGCAGGTGTTTTTGGAAATTTATGGGCAGAGGTTTATGATTTAGGGTTTACAGTTAAACTTAAAACCCTTGCTAGGCGTTAGGGCTTAGCGACTACTATATTCTTTGATCGGCAAAGCGAAGCAAAACCATGGAGTTACGGGGTCTCCCACAAGCGCCGTCTGCAGCCGTCTCTTCCCATGTTGCCTCGCTCCTCGAGAGCTTCTCTATCATCCCCTCCGCCGCTGCCCCGGCCATCCTCGACTGCATCCTCGCATCCTCTTCCCTCTCTTCTTCCGCCCTCTTCTCCTCTCTACTCGAAGCCTTCCCCGCAGTCGTACAAGTAAGGGAAATTAATCATAAAAGCAACTTTTTTCCCGATTGAATCATTGATATGGTTAACTATCTTTCATATTACTTCAGCCTCGTCAATCGAATTACATCTTATCCTACATGACTTCCCTTTGCCATCTTATTGGAAAAACCGGTAAGTTCAAAAAATGCTTCTCTGTCTGATTTTATTTTATTATTATTATTTTTTTGGTTTTTAAATGAAAAGATCACATTCTTTTTAGGTTCTCAATATGATTCAATGAGCCGGTTTATATGGAGAGTTTTTGTACCGCTACTCAAAGCAAGTCCAGATGAGTCCGAGCTGCTCAGCCAGGTACTTGAGTCTTTATATCTGATGCAATTATACCTCCTATCACGCTCTATCTCATCTCCTGATCGTTTCAGATGGATGTCTTATTCTGCGATGTTGTTTCCAAATTCCAACCTTGGGAACTTATGGGAGTGACACTTGTACCATTTTGTCTTAGGTCACTAAGACTTTCTCTTGGCATATATGAAAGTGAAGATTTAGCAACTTATCAATGGAAGATTGACAACGTTGATCAGGATTATGACAGCATTCCACTAGGT
The DNA here is from genome assembly GCA_037177295.1 of Kaempferia parviflora. Classification (NCBI taxonomy): domain Eukaryota; kingdom Viridiplantae; phylum Streptophyta; class Magnoliopsida; order Zingiberales; family Zingiberaceae; genus Kaempferia; species Kaempferia parviflora. The sequence continues at coordinate 2,125,778 of JBAMIE010000007.1, read as the reverse complement.
GCTTTGCCATTGCAAAGTGGTTGTCGTGTCCTGAAATCACTACTACTATCTGCAATGAGATGCAAGGAGATGCTTGTCTTAGGGCAAAGCTCAGCTGAGGAAGAAGACATTTTGGTTTGCTTTATCAATAATCTTACATGGGATTTGTCAAGGTTGGTACTGGGGGTGCACATGCAGAGTTCGGAGCATCGTTCTTATGCTGTTAGAATACTCCTTCCAGTGATAATTAGGTGTCTCAATGAGCTATCTCCTGTCACTGTTTGGGTGCAAGGCTCTCTTTGTAGACTTTCAAGGTGAGGCTATCTTTTCTATATTCTAGAACTTTTAGGAGCATACGTCAGTTGTTTCACTTTTGTGGCATGCTAAGATATATTAACACATTTGGATTAAGTTTTCAGGGTCAGTTTCTCAAAAGAATTGTGGAATTGCTGCTCAACTCTGTTTGGTCTTGGACATCTTGAACGGCTGGATGCATTTAGCATACTTTCTATATATTTTTCTATATTTTTTGATAATGACAAATTTGATAACCAATCAACTGAAAACACTAAATTGTTTGATGCAATAGAATGTAAGGAATTTTGGGAGGAAATCCGCAAGGGATTGGTAATTATTTGCTTATTTTGTCATGTTGAGTGTGGAGCCATCATCCTTTGCTGGCACTATATGTTTCTTATTCTGTTTATTCACTTGGCAGGTTGATAATGATTCCGCTATGAGGAAACAAGCATTATATATTCTAAAAATAATGTTAAAGCACTATTCCTTGCTTGAAATCCATGATGATGGCTGCTTCTCTGGTGATTCAAGAATGAGACTAGAGAATGATAAAAACAATTTGGATGATATTGCAATGAGTGTTGGCGCATCTAAAAGAGAAAGATGGGCCGATAGAGAGGCTAGATCCTTAGGTGTAGGCGAAATGTACCATACAATGGATCAGTTTTTGAATAGTTATGGGAGGTGGAAGGTCTTCATTCTCCTATATGAAATGCTTGAAGAGTATGGCACACATTTAGTTGAGGCAGCTTGGAGTCACCAAGTATCTTTCTCTCTAGTCATTGCTATTTCTTCCTTCACCTTTCTAGTTATAGTGCATATTTCATAAGTTAATGAATTTTACAATGCATTACTGACCAGATGGTTTAATATAAAATATGGCTGCTCTTAAATCTCTGTATACTTTGAATCATGCAGTTAATAATCCAATTCATGCACTGAATTTCTCCAGTTATCCATGCTACTTCTATTGTTTCATTAGTCAAACAGTCAAACACTTGCTTCTTTGGTTTTGGTTTATTATAAAGAAGTTATAAAATAAGCAACAGTTCTCAGTGGATAATTATGAGAATTCTAAAGTACATTTTCGCAATGCACTTTCAAGACATGCTGCTTATTTACTTCAAAAAGTTATCCTTCTTGAAGTGCTTTCTTTTGCAACCTTGTGAATTTTATGCCAACAGTATAATATACATATTCATCTTATGGATCTTAGCTCCTCGTCTGCATGGATGCATACATTGTTCTGTTTGGCGCTTTCAAGTTTAATCTCTTGTTCCCTTCAGGTGTCTTTGTTATTTCAGTCAAGTTTACCTGATAGCTCCTCACTTTCTTCTAAATCTTATATATATCAAATGGAAAATCCCGAAGCAAGATTTACTTGGCTAGCAGTATTGTGGGAGCGTGGTTTTTCTCATGAAAATCCTCAAGGTTTTTTTCCCCTCTTCAGCTTCATTGTGTAATTTGATTTATACAATTTAGCCACTAAAGTTGATATGATGTTAACCTCAACTTCATATATTTAAATTTTCAGTGCGATGCTTGATTTTGGCCTCATTCTTGTGCATGGATTGGGGGAAGCTTGGGAACTGCATACATTTAATTCCAAAAGCATTTGTACTTGGATCTCTTACTCGAGCTCTGAATGATGTATCACACCATAATGATTTTGGTTAGTTTTTCTAGTGGAATTATTTTAATAAAGTAGAGATGTGATCCACTTATAAGGTATCCTAAAGTTATTCAGTATACATTATATCATTGCGACTGTACTTGTTTTATTTTTATATCATTGCTTCTGCATGACACTTTAATTTGTAATGTATGCATGTTCAAGTTTTCTGTGCATCCTGAATTCATTAGTTAAGCTAAATGCAAATACATTTTCCTAATCAGAATTGGCAGATTTTATGCAAACACACGTGTGGTTCACATATAACATTATATACCGCAAATGGTATAAGTTTACATCTGATTGAGACACAACCGAATACTATGAGGATAACTAGCTGATGCAACACAAGATTGATCCATGTGTGCCTTAGTAGGTGATCTCACAGGTTGCCACACCTCAACCAAGAGAAATTATAAACCATGAAATTTGTATCGTGATTGAATAAATAAAACAATAAGGTGAGGGCCTTTCTATAGGCTTTACAATAACCTTGTCTCACTAAGACTTTGGTAAAATAAACCAATTGTATTGGAAATTATAATCTAGAAATCAATTAAAAATATGTTTTCAACCAACTAAAGATAATTATAACTATAATTTTGATTCTATATTGGTTTAGTTTTAACATCGTCTATTTTTATTTGCATGATTCTTTTCCATCAAGAAGAACTTGACTCTTGAGGAGTTGAAGTGGAATTGTCTTCACATGGAATCAACATTGTCTCATTGTAATCTTCATCTGAGGTCATCCCTTTCACTGAACAAAAAATCACTACAAGTTAGAACAGGAACATTTTGTCTGTTTAATACTTGAGTCACATAATTTCTCTTAGATCACACTTGTATATAGCTCTTTCATCTCATCATCTGTGAAGATTAAATTTGTCTTTGACAATTTGACAAGTTTTTCTCCACATTTCACGAATGCACAAATGTTTGGAAGAGCTTTGTGCACCTCTATCTGTTATCTAGCATAATTGTCAATAGAATACAATGCACAACATTAATACTATTAGTTTTATTTTTTATTCTATGTTTTTGAATGTTACTTTTAAAGGATTAACTTTGTTTTCATCTTTATTCAATAATTTATCGAATTAAGTTCTATATTTCACAAATGTAAGTTCTATATTTCTCATGACTTGGAGCATTGCTATAATTTTAAAGAAATTGATTAAAAATTTCACAAATGTGAGGTGATGTATTTTGAGTCACGATGCTTGCTAGACTTTGATTCAATATTAATTGAATGATCTAATGCGCAAGCATCCTTTTTGTAAATTTAGCTGCAAGTAGCTTATCAACATGTTCATTTAATTTTTTTTAGAGTTTTCAATATTGTTCTTGGGAAGATAAGCTTGTCCATTTGATTTTAAGATCCTCACATATGAGATTTACATCTCTTATATATTAATGGTGTTATTTCTCGCATTTTTGTTGATGAAATTTAACTATAGTTGTTGATTTTACTTTTTGATAGCATTAGTGTTTTTTTCTTAATTATTGTGCATATAAAATAACATGTACCATCTAGCAAGCCTTAAAATATCATTCCATATTGTTTTTTTTTGGTTCGGCTACAGAAGTTTGGTTTTGCATTGTCATCGTGACAATTTGTCATCCATTAAAGCGTGTGAGATGAATTTAGATAACTTTTACTCTTTAATTCTCTTCCATTTAGTTTCTTTAGTTCTAAAATAATAATATAACAATTAGAGTTAATTGAATTAAACTTTTTTAGTATCATGCATTGCCAATACTTACATGCTTCAATATCTAATATAACATGCGTAGCTAAATTCAAATGAGTCTTACTCATTTAATCTTTTACTTCTAAAAAGATAAGAGGATATCAATTTGATAGTTGAATTAAAAATAATTTTTAATTTCCTTTTACTTAAATATTCATCCAAATGAATTTAGATATGCCATTTTTTGCGAACTTGCTTGTTTGTTTTAAGAATAAGACGGTAGGAATTAAATAATTAGTTGAATTAAATTTTTTAAAAATAAATTAAAAGAATAATAATCAATAATTGAATTTATCTAGATTCCTCTCAACATACTTCAATGTGTATTAAAGTGTGTCGATGCATGCTGAGTGTTGATTATAATTGTAGAAAGGTGGAGACAAATAATTATCTTTTCAATAATGAGTAGAATATATTTTTATAGATACAATGGGTCTATCAATCTCAATCAAATCATAAAAAAATATTATCCTACCAAATATGCAAAACTAAAATATCCTGTCAATCAATTAAAATCCTATTAGATCAAATAGATTGATACCAATTGATTTTACTTGATACTAATTAATTCACTAAGTAAATCTACACTCCCCCTCAAGCTTGACTGTAAATGTTGATAAGGCCAAGCTTGCGGACAAGAAATTCATAGGTTGGTTCCGGTAGTCCTTTTGTGAGTAAGTCAGCGATGCGAAGTAGGACGTATTCAACATTGAGACAACCTTCTTCTAATTTTTCCTTGATGAAATGTCTATCAACTTCAACATGTTTGGTTCTATCATGAACAGGACTATAAGCTATGCTGATAGTTGATTTATTGTTACAAAACAACTTCATAGGGATTTCAAGATTTATTTTCAGCTCTTTCATGACTCTTTTAATCCAAATTAGTTAATACACTCCATGAGTCATAGCTTGATATTCTGCTTCTGCACTGCCATAGCTGACTGTTTTTGGTTTCGCTAAGTTACTAAATTCCCCCAAACTAACGTACAATATTTGGAGGTACACTTTTAATCTTCAATTGATCCGGCCCAATTGACATCAGTGTAAACACTCACTCTTCGATCATTAGTCTTTGCAAAAAATAACCCTCTCCTAGGAGTTTGTTTCAAATATCTTAGAATTCTATAGATTGCATTGAGATGGCCGTGACATGGTGAATGCATATATTGGCTTACTAGACTCACTGAAAAAGCAATATCAGGGCGAGTGTGTGAGAGATAAATGAGTTTCCCAACAAGGCGTTGATACCTTTCTTTGTCCACTAAATCTTCCTCAAACATTCTTTCTTTATTTCCTTGCTCAAGTGGTGTATTGCTTGGCTTGCACCCTAGCATCTCGATTTCTTACAACAGATCTAAAATGCACTTTCTTGGAGAAACAGATATACCGTTTTTGCTCCTAGCAATTTCTATTCCCAAAAAATATTTCAGTTCTCCGAGATCTTTAACTTCAAAATCCTTTGCCATCATGATCTTAATATTCTTCATTTCCTTGTTATCATTTTCAGTGACTATGATATCATCAACATACACTGAGAACAGTGATTTTTTCCTTCGTCAAAATGTTTAACAAAGAGCGTATGATCAGTTTGTCCCTGCATATATCTAAGTTTCTTGATAACCTTAGAGAATTTGTCAAATCAGGCACGTGGAGACTGTTTCAAACCATAGATAGACTTGTTGTGTTTGCAAACAATTTGATTTCCCAATTTTTCTTCAAATCCTAGGCATATAGACTTCCTCTTCAAGTTCACCATTCAAGAATACATTTTTCATGTCAAGTTGATGTTGTGCCAATCAAGATTTGTTGCCAATGATAGGAGTATTTGAACAGTGTTAAGTTTGGCAACATGAGCAAATGTCTAGTATAGTCAATGCCATTAAGTTTGAGTAAATCCTTTGGCTATAAGGCGAGTTTTGTATCTTTCAATTGAACCATCTGACTTATATTTCACCGTAAATATCCATTTGCAACCAACTTTATTTTTCCCTCGTGGTAATTCAACCAAACTCCCAAGTATTATTTAGCTTTAAGGCGTGCATTTCCTTAAGAATAGCCTTTCTCCATTCAGGAACAACTAGTGCCTCTTGAATTGACATGAGAATTTATATACTTGATAGACTTAAGGTAGAGGTACGAAATGATGAAGATAAATTGGAATATGAAACACATTTTGAAATGGGATGTTGAGTGCAAGACCTCACACTTTTCCTAATTGCTATAGGAATATTGAGATGGGAGACGGTACCCAATTGACGATCTCTACATGTTTATTTTCTTGACTGTGTTTAGAATTCACAATGTCTTTAGTAGCATGAGGTTTTCGTCTTGAGTAAACTTGTAACTCTCGTTTTGGTAATCACTTTTCCCCTTGTTTCCAATACTGAAACATGGTCTGGAATGTGATTGCTAGACTGGATTGGATCAGATATGGGTATTGGAAGAAGGGGATTATCTTGACAAGCTTCATCTCGATTCTCCCCTTGAAGCCGAGTTGAGGAGAAGTAAGGTGTATCTTCTAGGAATTGGTTTATGTTTTTCGAGTTTGAGGACCATAACATCGATAACCTTTTTGTGTTGGTGAATACCTAATAAAGACAACCTTGATAGTTTTGGATCAAGTTTACTTTGGTTATGGTCATGCATGTAAACAAATGCTATGCAACCAAAGGCTTTTAAGGGAAGGTTATTGGATGTAGGCACATGAGGCTATTTTTGAACGAGGACAGATGGAGTTTGAAATTAAGATTGAAAATTAAGAGTGCGACTTGGTAGGCGATAGATTAGGTATGCAGCGGTGAGAATGACATCCCCATAGGTATTTTGAGACATTCATTGTGAACATTAGATTGCGGGCTACTTCCAACAAATGACGATTTTTTCTTTCTGACACTCCATTTTGTTGTGGGGCATCGACACAAGTGCTTTGGTGGAGAATCCCATTTTTAGAAAGATAGTCACCTAAAATGATATTGAAGTATTCTTTACCATTGTGGGTGAGAAGAGTTTGAATTTTGGTGTGAAATTGGGTTTGAATCATTTGGTGGAAGTTTTTGAATATTTAACTTGTGTCAGAATTGTTGTGAAGGAGATAAACCCAAGTGAACCGCGTACGATTATCAATAAAGGTTAGAAACCATTTTTTCCCTTGAGATGTGGCGATTGGTGAAGGACCCTAAATATCACTATGGATTAGTGAAAATGGTGTGGAAGGTGATATGGTTTCGGAGAGAAAATAGTACGAGGTTGCTTAGCCAAGTGACACATTTCCCAATCAAGAACACCAAGATTTTTATTATGAAATATAGAAGGAAGCAATCTTTTCAAATATGAAAAACTAGGATGATCTAACATATGATGCCACGACATTATTTCCCTAGGATTTGAAACAAAAATAGAAGCAATGTTAGACACTTGAGTTGAAAGACCTTCAGACGTGACAACTTCAAGATAATACAATCTATTGTGAATTCTAGCATTGCCAATCATCTTCCCGATAGTTGGTCCTGAAATTGACATGATAAAGGGACAAAGTTAGCAACACAATTGTCATGAGTGAATTTTCTAACATACATGGGGTTGCATGTGAGGGAAGGGACAAGAAAGACAGATTTGAGGATAATATCCTTAGACAGACGAATATTACCGATACCGACAACTGGACTCATCGATCCATTAGCAATTTCCACAAATGTGCGATTAGTGCAGGGAGCATAGGAAGAAAATAAACTAGCATCCTTGTCATATCGATGGAGGCTCCGGAATTAATGATCCAAGAGCTTATACAAGTTGAGATAAGGGCTGAATAGAATGTACCATATCGGGTCATGGAGCATGACCCGACAGTAAAAATGGTGGAGGGGTTGAGACGATAATATTGTTCAATCTGCTCAATTGGTTCCTTTGTGAATGAAGTTGAATGGCCAGAATTTCTAGGTTGTTTCTGCGTGGTTTTGGCCTGATGACCAGGTGCCTCTGTTTTCTCTCGGAATTGTCAATTTGCTGCTATGAATTTGCCAACACTTTTCTTTAGTATGACCTGGACACTTACAATGTTCATACCAAGGCCTTTTGCTAGTGCACGGAACTTGAGAAACATCATGTGAGTGAGTGACCAAAGCAGAAACATCATGGGTAGATTGTTGAGAAGGTGAATCATTAGAGAGCATGACCTTCTTGCGCATCTCTTTGTGCCTGACTTTAGCGAAGGCATCGTCCGGAGAAGGAAATTGGTCTGAGCAACCGCGCAGCTACGAACATCATCAAGATTGCAATTGAGGCCTGCCAAGAAATCGAAGACTTTCTTTGTCAAGATTTGTCTTGTTTTTGATATTACATTCAGCACACATTGAGGAATCTTCGAGGAACAGATCCAATTCTTGCCAAATATCCTTAAGTTCCGCGAAGTATTGAGTCACCGAATTATTTCCCTGTTTTATATCCTTCAGTTTGGAGCGGAGTTCAAATATTTGAGAGCCATTTCCAATATCTAAGTGCATCCGACGAGCGACATCCCGCACTTCTTTGGCTGTTTGGAACTACAGATATTGTCTACTGATATTGGGCTTGATGGAGTTTATAAGCCACGCAAGAACTATTGAGTTTTCAACCATCTAAAC
>JBAMIE010000007.1:2085984-2100409 GCA_037177295.1 Kaempferia parviflora | reverse complement strand
GATAATATTTCTTTTATCATTCTTAGGCTAGCCCACCTAAGGCCCATTAAGCCCAATCAAGACTAGCCCACCTAAGGTCCATTAAGCCCAATCAAGACTAGCCCACCTAAGGTCCATTATGTCTCTAATGTAGAAATTTCGGGGCGTTACATTAAATGTGTCTCTCGGAGTTCTCCCTCAATAGATGCAACTTCGATTTTCTATTTAGTGCTCTCATTTCTTATTCTGTCAATCTCCGTATGTTCATACATCCTTTTTAACATCCTCATCTCTGTAACTTTTAGCTCAACATTCAACTCCATATAACATAGCAGGTTTAACTGCGATTTTGTAGAACTTTCTTTTAAGTCTTAGAGGTACTTTACAATCTCATAGAATACCTGACACTCTCCTCATTTTAACCATCTTACTTATATTATATGTAAGACATCTTTCTCAATCCCTCTATTATTTTACAAAAAAGATCATAAATATTTAAAGCTCTCATTTTAGGCAACTCGTCATCTCCTATTTTAACAATTATTTCATTATATATTTTGTTTTTATTCTACTAAGCCTAAAATCTTTCCCTTCTAGTGTTTCTCGCCAAGATTCTAATTTAACATTTACTCCTTTACGTGTTTCATCTACCAAAATAATATCATCTACAAACAACATGCACCACGTTACATTGTCTTGAATGTGTGCAATGAGTTCGTCTATAATTAATGTAAAAAGATAAGAACTTAGAGTTGATTCTTGATGTAACCTTATTAATTAGTCCGCATAAAGTCTTCTGCCATTACATTCTCATACATATCCTTAATTAATTCAATATAACTCTAACACCTCTCTTTTCTAGAATTCTTCATATAATTCCTCTTGGGACTCTATCATAAACATTTCTAAGTCAATGAATATCATGTGTAGATTTTATTTTTGCTCCCTATATTTTTCAATTAGTTGTCTAAGAAGATATATAGTTTCTATTGTTGACATGAATCTAAATTGATTTTTAGTCACGTGGTCTCCTTTCTTAATCTTTCTTTTTCTCAAAGTTTCACGGCATGACTCATTAGTTTAATACCCCTATAGTTTGCACAATTTTATACATCTCCCTTGTTCTTATAAAAGGGAACTAGTACTTACCTCCATTGATAAAGTATTTTTTTTCATTTCAATATCATGTTAAATAATTTTATAAGTCATTCAATACCTTATGTGGTCCTCATGCACAAGTGGGTGGAGGCAAGGGGAGACCATTTTTTTGGCTCATCTAGGGAGGGAGTAGAGAATCGTAATAAGGGACAGGGACTTGTGAATGGGAGTGAAAATCACATGGAATTCATAAAATTAGGAAGAAACCATATTTTATCACTGAACCCTGCCAGCCATATAAATTGACAAGCAGATTGGTTCAGCTCAAATTTAATTGGTTTGGATTTGATTCAACCCAAACACACCTGTTTGAAATCTAATTTGACTTCAATTTAAACCCTAGCAAATTCGAGGCGAATTCTACACAAGGGTAGTCCACAAAACTTCTAATTAGACCTAAATTTGGTCCAATTAAGTAATTCACAACAAATTGACCCTTAACATCTTATCTTGATCCTTAATTTGACATTCTTTAAATTCCTAAAACAAGATGGATCAGTGAAAAATATTCAGAATATAACATTCTTAGATGAAATGAATTTCCCATCTTTTGTATCCTCCTGCTGTTTTTTTAATAATTTCTTTAACATGTCTCTTGCAGGTACACATACGCACAACTTAGAATGAAATAGACTTTGATTCTTTATTGAATAATAATCCTGATTTCTCTATAAAATAGTTTCACATGTCGAATTTGATGGTTTTGCACTGTTCAGGTGTTTATTAATACTGAGATGTATGCTCGTGCATCTGTTGCTGCTCTCTTCTACAAGCTTGCAAATTTTACGTTAGAGGATGGGGAAAGGGAAAAGAAAGATGCAATTTCAAGTGGAAAATTTTTTCTATTGGAGATGCTGGACTCTGTGGTACAGATTATTAGATTAAACATAACTAATTATCTTGATTCTATTGAGCCATATGATATTGTATGTAGGATACATGCATGTGCAATTTGATAATGCTTAAATTAAATAAACAAATGAATTTCTCTAGTAATGCAGCAGAATGAACAAAATGAAAGTGCATCTTGTTTTTCTATCTAGATCCTTCTCTTTTGTGGGTTTCAAATATTCTTGTTCAATTCTTTTGGATACTACTAGTGTACTTATAATGTGCAGGTAAGTTGGTGGTTCTTTAAGTAGTGTCAAAAAGAGTTTGCACATTTTTCATGATGTTGTTTCATTCAATTTGGAAGTGGTAAATAAAATCATACATTTATTAGTTTTATAAGGTCACGAACACAATTTTTATACAGCAACTATATCTTTACTATGCATCAAGGTTTAAAACATCTTTGCCAGAATTTTGTCTACGTTCAAAATGGTTCAGTTTCATTGTGTCATATCTACACGTTGAGATCAACTCAAATCTAATAATAAATACTATTCCACTTAATTTATTTACCTCCAAATATAAATCTAGCAATTAAAATGTCAATTCAATAAATTTTTTGAATAATATTAAGCTATAACGACATGTTATGAAGATTTAGCAATTTTATAAGGAAACATTAAACATTATATATAGCTTGAATATTTAAGCATAAGCAAATACTGTGCATGATGCATGTGCAGAAGTATAAAAAGCGTCAATGGTCAAACCAAACAAGATCAAGTAACCAAGTGTAAATAAGATGAAATTGTTTCTCTAGCAATTTTCCTAACCAAAGTCCTTGTGCATTTTCTAAACCACAAATGTAAACACCTCCTAAACTAACATGATATTACAAGGGTGAGCTACATTTCCAATCATTTTTTAGGAGTCAACCTATAAAGCTAAGTAAAAAAGTTAATGGCAGTTGATGGTACAGTTTATATTAAACATTAAAATTGCTACAAAGATTAAGGAATTTCACTCTTATACCCTGCTGTCCTTTTTGGATACAATTATTTGGGGTAAAACCCTAATTAGATAACCCTTAAAAGCTTCACATTTTCCTTCTAGGAGTACAGTTCCGCACTTTTCCCTTAGCCGCTTCCTCAAACACCATAAAAGCCACCCAGCTAATGCTGTAGAAGACTTTAGTTTAAAGAGGTCAAGGATCTTGTTCACTTCCGCAATGATACCATGACCAAGGGGAACATATCCTTGGACATTGCTGTCTTGTTTTAGCACATCTTTTAAAAAGCCTTGATTAAACTAGAATAACCCCTCATTTGACCACTTCATTCTATAATCAAATAGTAACAAATCACTTTCTCTATTTTCCTCTTAGAAAGTCTAAACAAAGTATAAAGATTTACCATAACAACGCCTCTTATTTGATGGATAATGATCCATTCAATGGTGCTAAGGATCCTACCTTAAGCAGAGCTTGACATGATTGAATTCATGAGGAATACAAGGGACTTCTTGTTGTAGCCATTTACCTGAATGATAAAGTCTAAACATTAGATTTTAAACAAGGCAAGGTAGAAGGAGAAGCATACAATTTGAAAATTTACAAATGAAGTCCTACAAATTACACCAACTGACCTTTGGGATTCCTGCATAGTGTGACAAGATGCATAGATTGGGCATTTCTTTCCATTAAGAAACCATAGAGAATGAAGTAGAGGGATCCTTCTCACTGTATGTGAAAAAGAATTGCTGCCAGCAGAAGTGCACCTGCAGTTGGCCACATTGAGAGGTTGATTGTTGATATTGCTCGCGCAAATGTAATGAAGGGTTCACGAGAGGATGAAGATAGTGATTGGCATCGCTCATAGGGGGTGAAATAGGGGAAAGCTAAGACACGACTGAGTGTTGATTGCACTTCTACTTGATGCATTTGTGGTGTTAGATCAGAAAAGAGTGGTCATGGGGAGAGGGAAGAGAGCTTGCAATCTCTTCCTCATTAAAGGAATTATAGGGGATAAGAAGCTCAAAGTCTCTCCATGAGGAAGAGAATACTAGGGCACAATCCATTTGGGATAGGGTTGAGGAACTTCTTAATAGGTTGGGTGTAGGGGATTAGTATGTTTACAGTTAGGTCTTCTGAGTTGTAACAACTGACAAACATAATCTAATTATGTGTGAGGATGAATTTCAGAAAGAGAGTTTTTATATCTTAGTCCCTTCTTGATTGTATCAGTCATGGTTTAATCTTAATTTGATCTAGGATTTCGGTCTGGCTCGAGATATATCAGGTCTGTGGAGTGTCGAAGGATGAGCTGAACACCAGAAGAGAGAAGGGGGAGAAGAGGAGGAAAAAGTTACCTACTCCATTGCAAACAAGGAGATATCAACGACATCATGGACATTACGATTGTTGATATTGTGACGAACAAGGACTAGGGGGAAGGAGCCAAACTTCATTGGCATATGATTATGAACATCGATGGATCTTTTGATGAACAACAATGAGAAGAGGAAAGGAGTTGGATGTCCACAGTGTGCTGGCATTGTTAGATCTTGCAACAAATAAATGAAACTCTTACAGGGACAAAACTCTTGCATGTGTTTCTTGTCAACGCCATTGGAAGGGTTCACGATATAGTTGTGTCTTGTGTTATTCTGCATGTTGGTGAGCAGACTTTAATGTTTTGACGGTGCCAATTATCATTGAACGAAATTTTTATTGATGGTATTGGTTGGGATAAGCATTGTCTTGGTCAATACCCACTAAAATTATGTATGCACAGATAATGAGTGACATTTACCTGTGCTAAGACAGTATCAGTAGGGATCAGCAGCTGAAATGATACATTTGAATTGTGATGAATAATACAAATTCTCACTTGAAAAAGGCTATCCTTACAAACATCTTCCTGAATAATTATAAGGATTTACATAGGCATATAAGTCTATTGTTGAGGTTTAAATTAATTTTGAAGGTATATCTCCCCTGCATTGTTAAGTTTAGTATACCTTTTTTTTTTCGTTGGCAAAATAATCAATTGCTCTTGACTTACCTTGTATGAAAGTGTGTACTATAATGGATAAATGTTTGTTAGTAATTACTGAGGTATTTCTCATGATACATGTATATAATATGTTTCATCTGTTATCTATGATTAGATGTTTCCTGTTAATCAAATGTTTTTAGTTTTCTTGTTGATGTTTGAAGGTAGCGTTACCTTGTATTCTCTGCAGGTCAATGAGCAAGATCTTGCAAAAGAACTTTACAAGAAGTATAGTGGTGTGCGTGTTCTCATTTTCTAGCTCTTGTCAAACGTGTTATATATTCGAAGGTAATGTATGTTGTTTCAAAATTTTCTCAATGTCTTCTTAGGTTCATAGGAGAAAGGTTCGAGCTTGGCAGATGATTTGTATACTTTCACATTTTGTTGAGGATGACATTGTCAGAAAAGTTACGTCTGACCTGCACATTTGCCTCTATGTAAGCCTTTCTCCAATGTGCATTCGAATTATTTCTGAATATTTTAACTTCTTTTACATTGAGATCTTCAGTTGAATTTTCTCTATATCATTTTCATATTTTGTTCGATCTTTCTATATGAAAGACATTCATGCAAATAAAGAATAGTTGCATGTCAGCCATTTTTTTTGTTCCGTCTACGCTTCTCTACATCACAATTATTTATGTATCAAAGATGATCCTAAAGAGGAAACAGTAGCACAGTAGTATGTTGCTACAATAAGAATATCAAGGATGCATAGGAAGATGAAAATGATGCAACAACAACAACCAAGCCTTATTCGGTCGGCTATATGGATCCTTCTACGCCATTGAGCTCTATCCCCTACTATATTATCATTTATATTTAAATAAATTTTATCTTATTTTATTGTTGCTAACCAAATCTTCTTTGGTCTTCTTCTTTGTAATATGATGTGCACATTTGTCATAGTTTAACATTGTTAGGCTTTTATTGGTCGTCTACATACATGTTAGTACCATCTTAAATGTGTCTCTTGGAGTTTAGGTGCAACCTCAATTTTCTCTTTAATATTTTCATTTCTTATTTTGCCTATTCTTATAAGTTCGCATATCCACATTAACATCCTTATCTTTATAATTCTTATCTTCTACTTGTGTGCTCAAGTTTACCCTAACATTCAGTTTCATATAACGTAGCAAGTCCGATTGTTGTTTTGTAAAACATTCCTTTTAGTTTTAGAGGTACTTTACGATCACAAAGAATACCTAACACTATCCTGCTTGTATATGCAAGACTTCTTTTTTATTCCCTCCATCCTTTTACAAAAATGATCCTAAATACTTATAAGTCATCTCTTATCTTCACAATTGTCTTATTACCTCTAATATTACTAAACTTAAATTTCATATATTCTGTTTTTACTCTACTAAGCTTAAAACTTTTCACATCTAGCGTTTCTCGCCATGATTCGAGTTTAACATTTACTCCTTTACTTGTCTCATCTACCAAAAAATATCATTTGTAAGCAAGCACCATGGTGTCGTATCTAGTGAGTTCATCCATGATTAGTGTAAAAATATAGGGAATTGGAGTTGATCCTTGATGTAACCCTATTCTTATAGGAAATACTTTTATTTATCCGCCTGAAGTTTCACTCTTGTCATTACATTATCATATATATCCTTAATTAGTTCAATAAAATCTCTCTATTCTAAATATTTCATATAATTTTTCTTAAAACTCTATCATAGGCTTTTTCTAGGGCAATATATATCATGTGTAAGTCTTGCTTCTGTTCTCGATACTTTTCAAGATATATAGCTTCTGTTGTAGACCTTCCAACATAAATTCAATTTGACTTTCGGTCACTGTGGTCTCCTTTGTCTTTTTTTCTATTATTCTTTCCTCATCATTCAATAGTACCCTTTGGATAAGGTCTCTTGTCTTCCTCTCTCTCGCTTTAGCTATTATATAAATATCCTTTTCCCATCTTTTATATCTAATTTTCGATATAAGTGTTCATAGGTTTCATTATTTGCTTCATTCACTGCTTTCTTGGCCTTTTTCTTAGCTACTGTATACTCTTTTTTAAGTTTTTCTTGTTCTTACAAGTGTATAATACCTTGCTATTCATTTTTTCCTTCACTCCTGAACTCTCATTCGACTATCAAGATTCTTTATTTGGAGGTGCACGACTACCCTCTTAGCTAATATTTTCAACTTTAATGTAATCTTATTCCATGTCGTATTCAAGTCGCCATGTATTTCTCCTAGTACTTGTTCTCCTATCCTCTCCTTAACCTTTAACTTTAGGAGTCGTGCACATTTTTTTTTGGTCTTTTATTGATACCATGCTTGAGGCGCATATCCAACACTACTAACCTATATTGGGTAATTATGTTTTCTCCTGAGATGACCTTATAGTCTTTATAATTTCTATCCTTCCTAATTATAAGAAAATCAATTTGCGATTATTCCTACTTTTGAATGTGACCAAGTGTTTTTCTTTTTTCTTGAAAAATGTATTTGCTAGTATAAGGTTATATGCTATCCCAAAATCCAATATAGTTTTCCCTTTTTTCTTGTATACTCATTTAGATATCTTATGAAAATCATTTCGGTTGATAGAATATTTTGTAATACCTCATTTAGATAGTCCAAAAATTTAGATTTGCTGTCTTCATCTAATCCTATTTTAGGTGCATATATGCTAATTACGTTAATAATTTCTTTCACTACTATTCTCTTAAGAGTTATAATCCTATCCCCTTTCTAATTACTCCTACAACTTCATTCTTTAATGAACTATCTACAACAATACGTACTCCATTTCTTGTTTTACTCTTTCCTAACTACTATAAATTAAATTCGAGTTCTTTATCAACTTTGCCTTTTCTCCTACCCATTTTATCTCTTGTACACACAAAATATTATTTCTTCTTCTAATGATCGTATCTATTACCTCCATTGCTTAATCAGTGAGCCTTTCTATTTTTCATGTTCCAAATCTTAGACCATTAGTTATTCTATAATATTTGTTTTTTTCCAACTTATGGTATGAGAACTCTTGCATATTTAACACGATACCCAAGTTGTCATGGAAATGTAGCAGTCTTTGCTGAGACCTTGCAATGCGTTTCAGGAATAACCTAACATTAACGCAATAGTTTGATGGAATTATTTATTAATATTTGCCAAAATGTCCAGCAACCTAATCCGCAACCCTTGCCCTTTTTCATCATCCGGGCTTGGGATCCTCATTGGTGGGATTATAGGAAGATGAAATGATGATGGAAGAAAAAAATTTGAGTCTTTTTATTAGCAATGATACATATGGAGGATTAGTTTGGTATAGAAGTTACAATTAGAAAAGTAATGCTCCCTAGATTGTATTCCTTGTATGTTAAGAAATCATGATTGAACATCATGATGAAATGGTAAAAGAATTTTTGGCCATTATACCAAATTGAGCCCGTCTTTCCACTGGCCAATTTCGCCCTTATTTTTTGGTTTTACTAGTGATGGTATAGGTGGACAATACTCCAAGGAATAGGTTTCATATTGCTGGAGGCCCTAGGTGCTTGCTAAAGTGTTTCAAGGCCCTTTATTAATTTACAACTACTAGAGAATAATATCATGTTATTATTAATAGGCTCTTTTATAACAATAGATATTGGCTAATCAACACATAAACTGTCAATATATTTAACTTTCTTTTGGGTTCATAAATATTTCTCTTCTAATCAGGACTACTTCAAATTAGCAATATGATACATCTATCAAAAAAAAAAAAAAAAACTTAGGTCAATGAATAATTATTCCTCCATATTTTTAATTGAAAAATATTTTCTGTTAATATTTCTCACTTTCTTCCTCCCTACTTCTCTCCATTATTCTTCCTCCTCCCTCTTCTTTGCTCCTTTCCCCCACATCTTCCTTTTCTTGCCCTCCTTATATTCTTCCTTTTCTCGCTCCCTTCTCTCCTCTCTTCTTCTTTTCCTTATCCCTTCCTCTGCCCCTCTCTTATGTGCACAAGCGCATGGGAGAGTATATAGTGGTTACTGTAATTGTCTGTTGAATGGACTTAATATTGTAAATTAGGCATGGACAATGTAATGATTATGAGATGAAAGATGAAGAGGAAGGAAGTTGATTCAAATACTATTGAACCAGGTTAAATGGATCTTTTGATGATGTTCTTCTCTACAAAATGCATTCTTCTTTCACATAGTTACCCATAGTTGAGATAGATGAAATTGATATAATTCTGATCAAAAGATAATTATACACAGATATATGACTAGCAAATGACATTTTACCCCATGCGGGATTAATTTTATGTCATAGCAGCGAACTGTTATACTACCCTTCAAGCTTGATTGTATATGTGATCTCCAACTTTTTACTAAAAAGTTTCACATTAGGACAAAACATTAAGAGACTTGACTAGATAACTAAGACACTTCTGAAGTTTGTAAATATGACAAGAGCTTGTAAAAGCTTGTTGAGAAAAAGTTGAAATACTTTGTTTGATATGAATGGTTCGGGTTTGAATATTTACTCTTATGGCATAGATCAAGAGTGATGGAGTGAAGTCTGATATATCTTTATGTATGCCATAGAGGAGACTAAGTTTAGGTATCTATTAGATTGAAGCTTAAGGTGATACTGTAAAATAGATAATGACTAATGTTTGTTTATAGTTGCAACCAAGGAGAACAGTGGCAGTGTTCTTGATGACAATTCAAATTAATATTCCAACATTTATTCTGAGAGAGGAAAAATGATTGGAGGAAACTAAATTTTGGTTATTTAATACAAATAGGTAGAAGATGTCACAAGTGAGTAATTGTTTTACATAGATTTCAATAGGAGAGATATTGAAAGAGTTATTCAATGGGTAATCTCATGTTATATCATGCAATAAATATATCATAGGATGAGTAAAATATGAAGATTGAAGGTAAAATAAATAATTTTTACCTTCCACCTCGTCAATATAAGACAATGAAGAGGACATAGGAGGATTTGCATAGTATAACAATAACATCCAAGTCTTATCCCACTAGGTGGGGTTACTATATGGATCCTTGACATTGGGCTCTATCTCTTATTATATCATCATTTATACAACAACAATCATGCCTTATCCCATTAGGTGGGGTCGGCTATATGCATTCTTCTACACTATTGGGTTTTATCCCCTATTATATAATCTATATTTAAATAATTTTATCAGATTTTATCATTGCTAATGAAGTTGGTCTTCATTTTCCTCATTTAATGTCAGTATATGTCATAATTTCACATTGCTTATTTATCGGTTATTTAAGTACATTTACTTACTATCTTCAACGTGTCTCCCTAAGTTTTACTTCAATAGATGTAATCTTGACTTTCTTTTCTGATGTTCTTATTTCTTATCTTGTCCATCCTCGTATGTCTACACATTCACCTTAACATCCTTATCTTTGCAATTCTCATCTTTTGTTTGTGTACTTGAGTCATAGTCCAACATTCAACTCTATATGACTAGCAGGTTTAATTGTTGTTACTTCCCTTGAAATTTTAGAGGTACTATACGATGACAAAAACATTCGATGCGTTCCTCCATTTTAACCAACCTACTTGTATTCTATGTAAGATATCCCTCTTAACCCCTTTATTTTTTTTTTTTTTTACAAAAATGATTCTAAATACATCTCAATTATCTCCTATCTTAACAATTATCTTATTATATGTAATATTGCTAAAGTTAGATTTCATATATTTTGTATTTACTCTTTAAGCATAAAACTTTTCAATTCCAGTGTTTCTTCCCTGATTCAAGTTTAACATTTACTTAGATTCGAGTTTAACCCTAAAATAATATTTATGGTTTTGAGAGGAAAAATACAGAGTACCTCTTATTCATGAATATATGTAGTATAGATATACAAGGTATTGCCTAAAATAAGAAGCTAAATACAGAAATTAGGCTAAATACAAAAATCCTAATTAATTGGAAACTAATTGCGTGGTTGACAACTAATTAAAGGGACTAGCTATAAATACAAGTTATTAATATATATTAACATATGTAGCAGAATATTAGAATCATCCAAATTAGGATAGTTTGACTTTCCACACTCCCCCTCAAGCTATACGAAGCGAGTTTAAGATTAAGTTTACTGAAGGTGGATCCGAATAGCGCCGTGGTGAGAATATCTGCAACTTGTTGATGTGAAGGGACATAGTTCATCAACACAATCTTATCTTGTAACTTCTCATTGAGAAAATGACAATCAATTTCAACATGTTTTGATCGATCATGTTGGACAAGATTCTTAGCCATTGCCATAGTTGACTGATTGTCACACATCTACCTTGGAAATTAATCCTGAGCTCTTTTGACAATCGTTTTAATCATATTCCTTCACAAACGCCTTGAACTAAGGCTCGGAGTTTTGCCTCAGCACTACTGTTTCTTATTGAGCCAAGTGACCAAATTTCTCCACACGAATGAACAATAACCAGATGTTGACTTCTGATCACTCTAAGATCCTGCCAGTCAGCATCTATAAATAATATTTTTACTCATCAATTTGTCATTTTCTAAAAGAAAAGTTCTTTTCCAGGATCTCCCTTCAAGTATCTTAAGATTCTATGAACAACCTTCAAGTGATCAACTAAAAGATTGGTGAGGAACTGGCTAACACGACTCACTGCATAACTGATATCTGGCCGTGTGTGAGTGAGGTAAATCAATTTAATTTACCTACTAGGGGTTGATATTGCTTCCTATCAACAGTTTCTTCTTCTGTTCTAGCCTTCATTTTGACATTAGTATCCATATGTGTTTTCGATGGACGATAACCACTCGTACCAGTTTCACGAAGCAAGTCTAACACGTGCGCTGAGAGACAGATATTCCTTGATGAGATCTATCAACTTCCATACCAAGAAAATATCTATGAAGTCCTATGTCCTTCATCTTAAATTCCTTAGTTAGGACATTTTTATGTCATGTTATTTCCTCTTCATTATCTCATGTGAGTACTATATCATCGATGTATACGATTCAAATGGGCGTGCTTAACAAACAATGTGTGATCGGCTTGGGATTGATAGATCTTGGAAAACCTCTTGAATCGCTTTCCCTTTTGTCTGAACATTCTCAAATCATGTTGGAATTTCCATATATACTTCTTTAACTAAATCTCCATTCAGGAATGCATTTTCACATCTAGTTGGACTATTGGCCACTCTTGATTTATGACACAAGATAGGAGAACTCATACTGAAAGAACCCTTACACCCTACTCATGATTTAGCAAGATTTTAAGGCCACATTCATTATTGACAAAAAATAAAAGAAAATCCAATATCGCATTTGAACCTCTAATCTCAGCGTTTTCTTTTCAAAGGAAAATTCATAAGACTCTGACAATCAAACACTTAGCCTCCCACGCGTATCAACATAACGAAACGAGTAACAAAATTTATTATCATGCTCTAGTGTTCTGCGGACAGTGTGTCTTGCATTTCATCTCATCTACTTAGCTACTCCACCTCCAAGTTCTCCAAGACTTCCTTCTCCTCGTTCGCACCTACAACATTGATGTTCTGAGTCCATGAACCTAGCAAGTAAATTGCTCTAGTAGGTAATTGACATGAATATCAATTCAAGGCATGAATTAGAAGACGCATTAGATCCAGGGAGGCCTATGCTATCACCTCAAATGCAGTCCCCACCCAAGGGTATTAGAAAAAAGAAAACCTTAAAAAGTGAAGCCTTAATGTTGCCAGTTTTGGTTCCCAGTTAAGAGTGATGAAATTGTACTATTCTGAATAAAAAAGAACAATATCACGTATATGTAATGCATATATGACTCTTACATAGCAAATGCAGCGAAATAATATTTCATGCAGAACTGAACATATACATTATTACAGTGACAATTATAAGGCTAACACATAAAAGAAAAGGTTATGCTTTGCATGGTTTATCACTGTGTGGAAAAAAATCAATGCTTGTATTTTTATGGGAACAAAGGATGATACATAGAACTACTTCCCATCAGAGTCAGAATTCAAAATACTGAAACTGTTTCTGTTACTTCTTTACTAATTGTTTATATTCCTTTTTATGCATCTTCACAATGGTTCCTGAAATGTTACCTGATAATATGTATTTCTTTTTCGTGCAGAGAAACAACCTTCCAGCTGTAAGACAGTATTTAGAGACTTTTGCAATACAAATTTATTTAAAATTTCCATCTTTGGTGAGTGTTTCAAGTCTCAATAAGGAATTGCTGGGGGAAATTATAATTATGAGCTTTATCACATATACTGGGAATTCCTCCCTTATATATCTATTACAAGTTTCAAATGTTCTTAAACCAAAAAAGAAAATGTTTCAAATGTCCTTATTAGTTATAGGGGTGTAGGCTGTGAGCACATATATCAAGAGTTTGACATCATAAAATGAAGATTTGGATTGAATAGTCTGACCGATACAAGAAAACTACAATCTCATTATAGTTTGTTATTAGAATGGTTTAATTTCTAGTTCTTTAATTGAAGTTACTGTAGCCAAATATTAAATGAAATTCTCCTTAATTTATCCCTTTTAAAACCAAAAAACTTCTAATTGAATCTCAACGATCATTAATTGAGAAAGAGCACATTGGTAATTGATTTTAATTAAGAAACGGTCAACATTCTATGAATACTTTCATCTTTACAAGTTATCCTATGATTCCTATCCTTGAACTATAACTTTATGTTACCCAATCAGTGAATACCCAACATTACCTAATCATATAACTACTAGAGTTCTCACTACAATACATTTAGTGCTCCATGCCAAGATTGGTCATTCTTAAATTGTACAACTAGTGAAAATTGTGGTTGAATGTATTGAGGAAAAACTTTGAGAGAACGCATTTAACATGGCATGAATATATACATAGGCAACCATAAAATGCCTTAGATAGGTGATGTGAGAGAGACCGAAGAAGACTTATTAGCAATGATAAAACCAGGGATTAAGATTTCGGTGCCGAGCCGGGCGAAACGGGCAAAACATCTCGTTCCGCTCGTTGACCTGCACCGGCACCAACCCGGCACGGCGTCGCGACGCCCGCAGCAGCAAAGGAGGGGCGTCGCGAGGCCCGCAGTCGCGTAGGAAGGGCATCGTGGCTGCTGCGTGGCGACGCGAGGCATCCGGTGGAGTCGCCGGACACTTCAGGTGCCGGAGAAGTCGCCGGAGGCCTCCAGCACCGGTGGGGCGCTAGCGGCGTGTAGGCGTCGAGCGCGTGGTTACTGTGTAAAAATAAAATTCCTATTTAAATAATTAAAATAATTTCCACTCAAATATGATATTTTAAAGAGGCTTTTATAAGTCCTAGTTAAATTATCCCAATAAAATATAAAAATATATTTAAAATTTTTTAAAAATAATAAATTTTATTAAATAATAT
>JBAMIE010000007.1:1979624-1992083 GCA_037177295.1 Kaempferia parviflora | reverse complement strand
TGGTTTCATTTTTTTGTATTTTGTTTTCTAACTTAAACAACATTAACAAGGGGCGATTGTTGTAGATGTATGGACCTGGGAAGCATCCACACAGATTCCCCTCTGATCTTGTGTGTGTTGCATATACGAGATCTTATATCATCGGCTGCTGGGTCATCAGAGGCTATTGGACAGAGGTTCAGATTGGTTTGCTAGGGACGACGGTGTGGTTCGAGCATATGACTTCTTTAGGCATCCTTCTCCTAAAAAGCCATGGGTTAGTGTGGAAGACCTATGTATAACCAAGTCACTCAGGTACCCTTTGGATGCTAGCAAGAGACATCTTTCCACTAGAGACAAAAAGGAGTACATGGAGGATCGACAGTGCACATTATGTATACAGGTATTCGAGACACAAGAGCATCTATTCATGCTCCCTTATAGTAGAGTTAGGGAGGCGGATTAGAGACTAGTTTCATATACGACAAGAGATGTTCACATATTGCCGGATGATGCAAGTTTTGGGGAGTTATTACTGTGGGAGCAGGATGTTGACAAAGGCCTGTCATCTTGCTTTGTCTTCTATGATACATTATGCATGGAGGGCTAGAAATAGTAGTTTCTTTGATGAAGGACAATTAAGTGAAAAAATTTTTAGGAGTGTGCAAATTCATGTATATCGGTCTTTGGGAGTATACTCGGATCTGAAGTAGCTCCTAAAGGCCAATTCTTATCCTCTTGATTTGTGTTATACTATTTTACTTATAAAAAAAGGGAAGATTATTGGTGCAATTATGCTACTAAGGGTCATGTTCGATCACTATATTTTGATATTTTGGGTAAATAATTTAAGTTAGATTTGACTGTGTTACTAATATGATATGATCTAGGATGCTAGGGGTGTGAATAACGTGTTCTTGCAAATACAAATTGTTCAATTATCTTATACTTATGCAAGGCCAAAATACTTGTTAGAATTCGTGGTTACTTGAGTTAACATAGTTGTAAAAACAATGATAAAATAAGCACACTAAACAATGCTAATAGCAAGATTTATGTGGTTTAGGCCCTAGATGCTACTCCATTACCTATTGATCTTTTAGGTTGATCAAACTTGAAATCTCACTAATAAAATGGCTTCTTGATCAGAGGTGGAGAAACCTCACGCAAAGTTATCGTTTTTGCAAAGTATACAAATGAGAAATGAAAGATGAGATCCTTTTGTCAATATTCTTTGGGATCCAACATTTATTGGTCCCAATTGGATTTATTAGATAATCGCTGGAGATGACTTTCCTAAATAACATGATAGGTCCCTTATAGTAATGTATATAATAGTCATAAGAGACCCTATAGTAACATGGCATTTCGATATTCCTTTTAGCAATTTTTTTGTAACCTAAATGATTGATATAATGGCTAGCCCTTCCTGCTATTCTAAATTAAATTTTGTTACCATTTTATGGACATTCTTAGTTTTCCCTTGATCTGACCTTTTTCCTTTGATCTTTTCCTTGTGTGCTTATAGAGGAATTGATTCTAGGTTATCCCTTCTTTTCTTCTTGCATTTGACCCTTTTTTTTTTTTGTAAACAGACATTGACTTTTATAATGTTCCTTTTCCATCTATTGATCATATGTGTATTCATACCTTGAGATGTTGAGACTAGAAGACTCGAAGTAATGCCAATGGTGCTTTCTTGGTTGCTTGGTCTTGATATTGGTTCTTCAACCTCTATGGTCTTGCATGTAGAGGTGGTAGGTCTTTTTACTTGTTTTGGTGTCAATTGTGTTTCATCCTTGGATCAATCCTTTTGCTTACCTTGAGATTCTTATGCCAATGAGGGATTTTCATGGAGGTTGATCACCTTATTTGATAACTCTTATGCATTTTTATAGCCGTACACTTCTTTAGGCAAAACATCAATTAATAAATTTGTTACCTTTTTGTTTATCTCGAATCTCAGTATCCATTATTGTGTTCATTCTTCTTTCTTGGCTATTCTCCCCTTCTTGTCCTTTAGAGGCTTGAATCTGCTTACCATGACTCTCCAACATTCAAAGTCCATTTAGATGAAGTGCTCCATTCACGACTTTCAATTTGTGAAGTTCATCTAGTCGGGTAGTGGTGTGAAAATGCAATATTCTAGTTGTGTTACAATCTTCAATAATAAGATACTCTTCTTGCTTTGATGTAGAAAATGATGGAAGTTTCAAAGCCTTTGACTTTGTCTGTTAGTACTTTTTTGCGATTCTGCTCTGTAGTATTAAAAGTAGTAGTCAAAACGAGGTGAATAGCCTCAAATTTGAAATTGAAAAATCACTCGAGCAAAGCTTGATTAAAGAGTCAGAGTATGTATTAGAATAATGGAAAAAAATAAAGCAATGCTAATAAAAGACTTAACTAGGTTCGGTAGCTCTCAATCCTACTCCACAACGTACTAACTAAAAAATCTTACTATCTTTTCTCCTTATTAAAGGCAAAGAAACCTCATACAAAAAAGTCATCTTTGTATAATAGAAATATAAGTAATACAATTGGTAACCTTAAGCTCTTATATAAAGGCTATAAATAATGATAATGAAAAACAAGAGTGGAATAGAGCAATAGAATTATAACTTTTTTGCTTGATCGATGTTGGATGAGCTCCATTTGCCCCTCTATTTATAACCTCGAAGTGAGCTTGGATAAACTTCAACTAATTGTTCTCTACCATTTGCTCTGTTTAATTCTAGTTGTCTTAGATTCTAGCTATAGATTGAAATTTTGATCACAAAAGCCTTATTTGTCAGCAGTTGACTCAACACTAGCAAGTCAACTCAACTAGATAATATAACACGCTTATCATCTTGCTGATCATGATTTAGTTGTGGCTTAAAACATACAAGCAATTCAAATCCAGCCCAATTGCTAGAAATTCAATTTATTCGACCTAACACCTATCAATCAACTCAAATGGATAATATCCACTCGAACAATTTAATTATTTAAAAAATAGTTGATCAATCGATTGCCCAATCGACTTAACTTAAATAAAATAAATGACTAACTATTTTCATCATTCGGCTATCCAGTCAACTCAAGTCACTCCGTTAAGTTGACTTAAGTTAATGTAAAACACTTTTTGTTTGTGAGAGTATCTTCAGTTGACTGACGAGTCAACTACTGAGTCATATCTACTGTTTAGTCACTAAATTTGCTCGTCAAGACTTAAATTATTTATTATGACTATAAATTTTCTTAGAATCTCGAACATCTCACATGCCAAGAGGCTTTATCTTTGGGTCTTCTTTCATCTACCTCTAGGTTTTCCTATGCTTTCCTACTGGCCTCACCTTTTGATTTTCCCCATCAGCACGTACCGCGCTTGAGCTTTCTGCCAACTCCTATTGATTTCTTCATCCACTAAGGGCTTTTTGGACTTGTTCATCTGCTAATTCCAGTTGACTTCTCCATTTACCAACTCCTGTTGAACTTACTTTTCTACAACACCTATTATACTTTTCTATATTCCATCTGCTGTGCCATCTATTGAGTATCACATGAACCTTGACCTACTTTGACTTTTTCAACCATTGCATCTACAATTACGTGTTAAGTTTTCTGTACTTATATACTTACAAAGCTTATTAATGAACACAACATTAATCTTAACTTAAAGCCTTTGTTAAACAAATCAAACCTATTTGGTCGAACTCGACTGCTTTGGGCATGATTTCTTTAATAAGATTTTAACCCTAGTGTATTTTCTAGGTAGAGTCTACCTAGAGGTTTATATGACCAAGAAATTGGTGTTTAGGATTGTAGTTTTAATTTGATCTCGTGATTAATCACGGTCGACTTAGTACTGAGTCGCCTCTGTAAGTGTTCTAGTTGCGATAGTAGGGTGTTGTTTTGGCTTTAGTTGACGAAAGGTAAGTTTAGTTAACTAAAAGCTATTGAATCGACTAGGTAGTCAATTGCTAGAAATTGTATATTCTTTGTTAGATCGGACGGCTTGGATAGGGGATGAATTGGCACATTCACTTTTTCGGTGTTCTTTGGATAGTGCTTATTTACAAGATGTTAGTGTGCCATGAAAAATAAATTACAAACACAAATATAAAAGTATCAACATGATACAAAATGGTTTTCGTATGGTTTAGAACCTCAATTCCTACTCCATGACCTATATGATCTATCGATGGATCAATTTATGAACATTTTTCTATACTTTTTCCTATTTGGATGTCTTCCAGAGGTAGAGAAACCTCTTGTATATTCGATTCTTACAACAACACAACAAATACATGAATACGAGCAATAACAACAATAAATGAAATTACACGAATGAACTTTGCTTACTTGCTTTGGCTTGCTCTTTGAAAGTTATGGAATGCAGCAACACTCACCCAAGAACTCTCACGATCAGATTTAACAAATCCTCCGTGAAATCCTCTTATATGTTTCTGTTCATGAGGGTTATCGTTCATCACTTGAATTTGCCAATTAATCAAATGCTCCATGACCTCTAGTTGACTGCTCCACTGTAGATACTCGACTCTGACCATTGTCCTCCAAAATCTTTTGTTCATTTTTAGCTCATTCTTCCATTGTGCTGAAAATATCGTTTTTAGTTGATTGTTACCTATTCCCAGTCGATTGATACTGTTCTTAGTGGGCTGTCGGTATGAGTTGATAGAATCTATACTTTTTCCCAGCTTGTTCAGTTTTAAGTTAATTCCCCAGTCGATTGCAGCCACAGGTCAATTGTCGACCAATACTCTTATTTTAACCCCTCTAAGATTGAAATTTCCTCGTGCTAAGAAACTCCATGTCTTCGGGACTTCCTTGTATGCCCAATACAAGTCGACCTCAACTTCGTCTTTATCCTTCCTAGAGACCTACTATCCAGGACTTTCCTTACCTAGAGACTCCTTATCTTTGAGACTTTATTCATTGCCTAGCATCCGACCAATTTTGATTTATTAGGACTTTCACTTGCCCAACCTCATATTAACTTAACCTGCTAGGATTTGCACTACTCACCTATTGCTTTATATCCAACCAACCTTAGCTTACCAAGACTTCCGCTTATCTAACTTTAGGTCAACCTTGACCCGCTAAGGCTTTCATTGTCTCCGAATAACCTTGACCAAATTAGACCTCTCCACTATGAAGTATCCTGTCAACCTACTTGATTCATTGCTCAACCGTTAAACATATTGATTAAATATCGAAATCCAATCCATACCATGGTTGACCTTGACCAGGAGTCGATTACACCAACAGTTCACTATTGGACTCGAGCCAATTGAAGAGGTTTTGAGTCGATTGAAAACATATTTGTTGAGTAGATAAGCTTGCATTCTTAGCCACTTACTTTGATTGAAACTATGTATGAGTTGACTGAACCATGTGTGATTCAATTGAACAAACTATTCATTGCAGGTAAACTTGCACTTTTATCTAATTGAGTTGACTAAATAAGGTTGACTAGAATCAATTTGAGTTGACCACAACGGTCTTCAGTTAGCTAGCAACTAACTCACTTTTAACCAAATAAGGTTTCCTTATGTCTTATGTCTGTTTTAGTCGACTAAAGATGACTCTAATTGAAATCAAATAGAATCTAGTAGTTAAAACAATGTTATCCACTGAGTTGCTTGTGAGTATATATAAGGGTGTAAAGGGACGTCAAAATATAACACATCGATACTCAATTTTTCTCATTCTTGTAGTCCCCAAGTGCTGTCAACAAACCCTTGAGCTTAAGTTTATATGCATTTTTGCATTTGTATGTTTTCTCTTTCTTTGTATTGTCTTTGTCTCATGCTTATTTTGTTTTCGTAGTTGTTAGAGTAAAGCTTTTGTATGAGGTTTCTCTAGCTCTTTAAGGAGATTTTTTTTGTGGGATTTTCGAAGAGTGACTTACTTAACGAGTTAGTAGTTCATAAGGTAAACTTGGTTGTCCGAACCACATTTAAACTTTTGGCTAGCATTAATAATCATTTTTATTTCAGTTGCATTAATTTTTATGTTAGCCTTGATTTTTAACAGGAATCGAAATCATTTTTTTTTAACATTACGGCTATTCACCTCCCCAACGTGGAATCTTACACTTTCTTCAAAGGTGACACTTGGGTGGCCAATCTCCTACTCGACACCTAAGCATTTTTTAAGTTGGAACTTCTAGACTAGGCCAGTTTGATATGGTCAAATCACAATTGACTAGTGATGATGGTTGGACCGATGCACAAGCCTAGATGTAAATTTTTCACTGGAAGAGGTAAACAATAGGACACCTTCCACCCTATTATAGACAAAGTAGGACCAATTCAACTATGGTGAGGGCAGTTTGGCCCAAGTGTGGGGTAGTTAAATATGCAATTTTGATGCGTTATATTGTTCAATCAAACCGGTTCTTAGACTAAAATTGATCCTATGCTAGTAAGGAGTAGATAGATTAATCAGAGTCAAAACTTCATGTCTTAGATTTTTCCCTCGTTTATTGTAGTGCCTGGTCCACCTTTCTATCCCTCATGATCTCCAACAAACCATTCGTGGTGGGCCATGGTCTTTTTCTGGTGGTTCAGCTATAACTATCAAACTGCTTATTTTAAATAATGGTTCTTGTTCCCCTATAAACATCTATGACCACCACATTGATGAGTTTTAATTGTAGACAACTATATCCACATCAGTTACAATTGCCCTCCATTTATAGTTTCCGAAAATACCATTGAGGTAGTTTACAGTTGTAAGGGTTATACAAGCTGTTCTCCTGATATTGCTGATGTTGCAAAAGGCTGGATCTGAGAGTTGACCCGCAAATTTATGCACAGTGAATGGTTAACTTGATCCATCATGGCACATTCAAGGTCCCTTCTGAAGTGCATCCCTATTCTCCTCATTTCTAGGAGACGGAGAGGGTGATGGGCAGGCAGGGAGAGAAATTTCTAGAAGCTTCTTCATGTAATATTTAAAATAATATGTATCATTTTTTACCTACCTACAACTTGTGAATCTTATCATACCTAGCACTAGTGGGGCAGAACAATCCCAGGATAAGTTTGTGTATTAGCGATATAAGATTTTGCTGTAACTGAATCCATTGAATGTCTGATGCTTAAATTTGTGTTGACTAATCAAAGCACGCTTTCTTATTCCTGATAAAATTTAATCATGTATTTGGAGAATTATGGTTGATCTACTTTCTATCATTTATTTTATTTCCGTTTCCTTTCACAAGGAGTAAATATGATCCTTGGTGCAATTCTTCTTACCCAGTTGTTTTTCCAGGAAGATATTGAAATCGAAGGGAAAGTGTTGCATGTTCGAGAACCAATCACGGTTATTTCAGTGAAACTGAGGAAAAAGGCCACTGGAAAGTTAATAGCTGAGGGACGCCATACCAAGTATCTTCCTGTGTCTAGCAAACTGTGACTTGTAATAGAACTCTTTAACTCAGCTATATGTCAAATATTTCGTCTATGCATTGCTTCGTAGAGTTGATGAGAAATGATTAATCTCAGTGATTCATTACCTAGCTTCAATGCAGGATTATGTTCACTTCCCTGATATAGATTCTTTAAAATGTCATATGGGAACATCCATATCAATCTATTTGCTAGATATTGCACTAAAAGAAAAACAATGTTTGCTAAAGGAATGTCGGTCGCTTAATGCTTTTAGCAATGAAAAATTAATAGTCATTAAATTTAGTGATGGATTTAAATTGTCATCGTTAAATTTGGCGATGGAAGTTTAATTCCGTTGTGAATTTTAGCAATGGGAGTTGAATTCCATTGTAAAAAGTAGGAACGGAAGTTTAATTCTATCGTTAAATTAGCAACGGAAGCTTATCACTAATTTTAGCTCAAAATTTGCCAAACCGCCACAAAAAAAATATAAAAATTCTGATTCACAAATTTAACTTAATTCTGAAATCCTAGACAAACCAACATTCAAATGTCAGCTTACATTCAAAATCCACGAATTACAAGTGTTTAACAAATTAATATTCCCAAACACGTACAGATTAGAAAACAAGGAATTCATCATTTCCATAAAAAAGCAAAACAAATACATGGCTCAAATTCCAATACATTCCATCCTGCTCAAAAATAAAATACATATATCACTTCATTGTCTTCTAATAGGGGTGTTAAATCGGGTGGGTCGAATTGAATTTTTTTTTTTCAACTCTCAACCCGAACCTGACCCTGACCTGAACCTGATTTCAACCCGAAATGCCTCAACCGAACCCGACCAACCCGATCAACCCGAACCCAACCCGAATAACCCATATAATCCTATTTAAAATAAATTTTTTGACTATTTTTCAATAATTATTCACTTTTATCTCAATACTCCATCACTATTATATTAATATTGATATTAATATACATAAAAACATCTTAATTTTTAAAATAAAATTTGATTTAACCCTAAAAATATCAACTAATCCCTAAATTCGGGTCAACCCGAACCCGACCCGACCCAACCCGAACCCAACTCGAAAATTTTCAACCCAAAACCCTCCAACCCGAACCCGACCCGAACCCGAAAATTTCCAACCCGAACTTGATTTTTTTGGGTCGACTCGGGTTGGGTTGTCGGATCGGGTTCATTTTTGACACCCTATCTTCTAACATGTACATGGTTTAAATTATCCTCTTAAGACAGTACGGTAGTTGTGACATAAGAGATTGAGGTTAAAACTTGACACGTTTGAACATGCCCTCCTCCATGCCTTGACCACTTGTACTAATGGTTAGTAGTCATTTGTGATTTACCTACTCCGTGTTGGCCCAGAGGCACTCGGGATGAGCGAATCACCTTTTACCACAAGTACATGGTTTAAATTTCATTATATTTTCTATTTTGAAAGAATCTTGCTCGTATATGAATCTAAAGTTAAGCTAGATATAGACAAAGCCAAAACTACTTATCAAAAGAATGCATAAACTAATAAACACATTGTTAACATGCTTTAAAAGAATATACCTGCCCCTAGAGTATAGCGCAGATGGTGGACGTATGACATCTCTGGCGTAATGGTCAGGGGTCTATTCTCAAGAACTGACGACTTGGGGTTTACCCTACCATGCACCTAACGCCTATGTACCTGTATTTACCTTTCTCTATATCCGTGGGTCGACACTAGGGGGCCACTAAGGTAGCGACTTTATTTTTTTATTTTATTTTTAAGAATATACCTTAATCGTAGAATATAATTTTTTCAAGTGCTGACATTTTATCTACATTATTCCAGAAAGGATGTAATATAATTAGAGTTGCATATAGTATCAAAATTAATAGAATATTTTAGTATGTTTTATGAGTGATAAATAAAAAAAAATTAAATTGAAGGTCAACAAACCTTAGAAGAACTGTTATTATTATTATAGGATCGAATAACACGCTAGAGAGAGGGGGTGGGGTGAATAGCGAAGTCACTTTTTTACTTTTTTTGTAAAACACACAAAAGATAACGCAGCGGAAAAGAAAAGAAAGCATAATCCTAACAAGCTTTATTGTTACTTGGTTTATAGCCCGATGACTACTAGTCTAAGGCCTACACTTGTTGAGTACTTTCGTTGGACAATTCACTATAAGCTTGAATGTTATAAGAAGATATAAAATTCAAAGTGCAAGTAAATAAAGACAATTTACCGACAAGAAGAAAAAGACTTTTGGCATTGTTGTTAGAGTAGCGTTTCAGCATGGTAGAGACCTTATCGGGGTAGCACGGAAGTTGTAGAGAATGTTATTCTGAAGCTATTGGTCAAAGATTCTTTTATAACCTTATCGAGGCGCCTGGACCGGTCCCAAGCGCGTTATTCATTAAAGTTTATTCATCAAGCTGACATGGTATGACCTCGGTGAAACTTTATCTATTAAAGTTTATCCTGATCCAGGCACTTGGACCACTTCTGGGCAAACTCAGCTACACCATGATTGGGTTCGGCCCATCTAGGCGCTTGGACCTATTCGGAGCGCCTGGAAGTCCCTTTATAACTAACTTTCAGCTTTAATTTTCTGTACCATAAAGTTAGCATAACAGGCAAAAGATAGTATTTTAAATAAATCTAATAGTCTTGGGACTGTCCGGTCATAACTTTAGATTTCACTAAAATCTTAGGTCGAACTGATGCCTACTGTTCTCTCAACGGGGAAGACAACATCACCTACTCTTCTCAAGAGAGTTTGCCTGTTGCCAAACATTCGGCCCCACCTGACCTGTTTGAACTTTTGCTTAGCATCCGATCTTGACTTCGAGACTACCTGCTAGATGTCCGATTCTCAACCCGCCTAGACTTCTGCCTGGTGTCTACGACCCCAAGACTTCTACCCGATATCCTTGATGTGCCAAGACTTCTGTCCAGTCCACTTTGTTGGACTGCTGCGGCTGATTGTCAGGAGGTCGATTAGCCTGTAATCAAGATTATACATTACTCGGACTAATTAAAGCTTAACCAAACACAATATTAAAGAATTAAAATACAGAAATAAAGTAGGAGATACAGAGGCTTACTTGGATCACAATCAGAGGATAAGGATTTATCCACTCTTGGGCACCCGACCCAGTCCCCGGAGGTTAGAAACACTTAAACACAATGTTAGAAACACATAGGACATAACCTAACTTGGTTGATCATATCAAAACTAATTTGAGGACCAACAATCTTCTCATTTTTGATCTGAGCAATCCTGGTTAATTAGGATAAATCAAAACATAGATTTAAACAATTAAATTACAGCTAAAGAAAAACATGAAAAAAAAAAAAAATTAGCCATCCCTTAAACTTAACAATTCTCCCCCTTTGGTCACATAAAAAATTAGGGGTACAATTAACAATTTAAAATGCTAAGTTAAAAAGAAATTTATAAATTAAAACAATTTAAATTTTGAAAGAAAAATTTGTCTCAGCTTAAATAATATGATAAAAATATTTTTGTGATAAAAAATTATAAGAAAAATTTTTAAGTCTTGAAAAAGATAAGTCCACGAACAGAAAATTTAATTTCTAACTATTTTTAACAATAAAAGTGATATTTTTAATAAAAAAATATTTAGAAAATTCTAAAATTTTTTCTAAGGTTGTAATATATTGTTTAGTCCTCATATAAAAAATTTGGATTAAAAATCTATCTGAAAGTTAACAAAAAATAATTTTAAGTTAAAGATTGATATTTTTAAATTAAAGATTTTTTTTTGAAAAAATAGATTCTTAATTGTAAAAATATTTATAATTTTTCGAGATAAGTAACATAACTACTGAATCTATAGAAAAATTAAAAATTTGTAAAAGTGAAATTCGAGGCATTTTTAAGATTTTTATTAAGAAATTCATAACAAATAACAAATTCTTCAGAAAATTTTGGAAAACTTTTCTATTGACAAATAACATTTTTATTTTTCATATAAAAATAATTTGATGAAAAAATATTAATAGAAAATCTGTGAACTTAATTTTGAAAATAGTTTTACAATAAAGACTAATAACATTTAAAAGAATCTAATCTAAAATAGATTTGGAAACCCAAAATAGATTCCTTCCTATTAGATTAACAAGTTATTTCTTAGGGACATATTTCTATGATACATTTCTAATTTTCCCTTTGTGAAATATATAGTACCAGTTCAAATTGGAATTTTGAGAATATCTTTCGTTATATGAACATGCAAAATTCCTTTAATTTTCTAATTTTTAAACTTTTTCTTTTAGATTTTTATTTTCTAATTTTAATTTGTCAAAGTCATCTAGCAACATGATTTAGCTAGGATAGTTTTCATTTCTTTATTTTCTTTTTCTAGCTTAGTCATGTCTTTTTAACATCTTAATAAAGCTAAAAGACTGTTCTGTAGTTAAAGCACATACCTGACTTACCTGCCATGCTAATGCTCCCCCTCCATCGTAGCTCTCTTATGATAAACTCCCCCTTCGTCGATGCTCTCTCTGGATGACTCTCCCCGTTCGTCGATGCTCATCTCTGAGTCCTTTTGGTGACTTGCCATCAGTGCAAGTCCGCTATGGGCTTCGATTTCCGATTCGGAGCTAGATTCGTCCCAATTCCCCTTCAGGTTCTTATGTTGTGTTCTAATGGGTCCTTTTTCCTTTATCCTTGCTTTTCTTGAATTTAGGACAGACGTCTTTGATATGCCCTTCTTCGTGTCAGTTGTAGCACTTAGTTTTCTTCTTTGCTTTCTTCCCTGCGACTTAAAGAATTTATTAGATTTAAAAAATTTATTTAAATTTTTTACCATTAGAGCTGCTTCTGATTCATCGACTAAGGAGTCAGATTCAGATTCATCCTTCTTTATAGCTTTGAACACTATGTTAGAGTTTTTCTTTGGCTCTTCACATCTAGTTTCATGAATCTCAAAAGTTAAAAATAATTATTCAAGGGAACTTACTGTTGGGATGTATAACTGAAAGCCTAGGTTTTGTATAGACATTATTTGAATAAGAATCACATGATTATTCATTGCAT
>JBAMIE010000007.1:1957469-1968583 GCA_037177295.1 Kaempferia parviflora | reverse complement strand
TGAATTAGAATTTAGAGGGCCGTCGTTAACCAAAAAAAAATATGGCTAACCGTAAATTATAATTAATTATTAAATAATTAATTAATACATATAAATATCAATTTTACGTTGTTTAGTTGGTTAGGAGACTTTAAGAATCAAGAGAAGACCCGTTCAATTCTCCACCAATATATATATTTTTTAATTTATTAAAAATATTATCTATAAATAAAAAAACCGGTTGAATTTCACGGTTATTGAATCGGAGTATGGCGCCGGTTCCGATTCAGACACGGGCCGCCTCGGGAGCAGAGCGCCGGTTTCAAGTAAATGAGATCTTCTGTCCCACTTTTCTAATGTCTCCGTGTCCTACTCATTGATCGGACGGATCATATTCGATCTTGTCAAATCTCAAGGATACATGATCTGATCGATGTGATCCATTTAATCAGTGAATGGGACACGGGTACATAAAAAATGGGACAGAAAATTTACTCTCGGTTTCAAGACGTTTGTCCGGTTAATTCGGTATCTGTTTAGAACATGACACTACAAACTATTTGAAAAGCAAAGAAAAATAGTTTCAATAACCTTACCTTCACTTATTTAGATGAATAAAATAGAAGATATACAAATTTGATATTTTATTAAATTTTACTATTTTATTAAGAATTTACACCTTTACTAATTAACTTTTAATTAAATTGATAAATCTAAAAGTATGTTAATGTCTTTTTTTTTTCTTTTTATATCGAAAATAATTTAAAAATTTATTAGTAATTTCAATTTAGAAATTTAAAGTTTGAGACTCACTACTGTGTATTATTAAAAGTTTTTCTCATTAATCAATCATGAATCTAGAGTTCGAGACTCAGCTGCAACGTATTATTGAAAAATTTTCTCATTACAATCAAGAATCTAGAGTTTTGAGATTCAGTTGTGGTGTATTATTAAAAATTTTTCTCAATAATAGTATTGCACTACCATGATTCTTTTTAGTCTTACGTCTTAGAATTGACAGCATCGCTACTAGAGAAACTTCTATTAATACTTTAGGTTAGTGACATTAAAAATCATACATTTTTTCGATCTTTTAGCAAAGAACAAGTATATTATATGTGTTTTATCTATTTAATATCTGATATAAAAAATTAAATTAATTTTTTATATGAGGGAGATCACATCTATGCTTTCAAATAGAGTAAATTGAGAGTAGTAAATTTTTAATCTAATAAACACTTATAAAATTTGTCACAACTTAGAATTCCCTTATTTTAAAAATATTAAAATTTTAAATTTTCAAATAGTACAGAATTAAACTGACTGATAAATCTAACAAATTTCAAATTACTTCAAAACAAAACCTAAAGTCTAAATTTGAATGACTTTTAAATAGGCAGAGTAAAAATTTAAATGCAAATCTATATAATTATTTGGTGAAAAAAACAGGACGAGATATATAGTAATGGACTGCTTGATTTTAATATTATAAAAGTTTGACATTCTAAAATCCGAAATCTACCCTCGCAGTTCAATAAAATAAAGAGCCATGGATGACGACTATGCAGGCGCGCGCTGCAACTGCATTTCCATTTTCCGGCGGATATCCGAGTTCCATTTGTTTGATTTGTGCATGCCAACGGCCTACCTCAGTTTTACTGATCCGCCAACATTCTCGCAGAGCAGCGAAGGCCACACAAAGCAACGACACCGCTATAGCCCTGCAGCAGCAGCAGTGCTTTACGCCTTTACCCATCCACTGACCACTGACCACTGACAGGGATCTAAAACCAGTTAAGTGTCGAAAGAGGCCCAATCGGTCGCATCATCGCGAGGGGCAAAAAGAGCGAGTGGGGGCGGCGTGTCAGTGCCAAGGACGTAGCCCAACTGGGGATCGACACGCAGAAGAAGAAACAAAGCCAACCCCTATTTTTAATTTATTTCAACCGAGAAATTTTCATATGCCCCCGTACTTTATTTAGTTTTCATACACATACCACTCGTTCGGATAGATATAGTCTACAAATTATACATGAACACGAGGGGTTAAGTGAAAGCGAGGCAAACTATTGGAGCCGGCATGCAAAAACCCTTGGAGACATAAAGAAACGTGAAGGGTGGTGGTGGAGGACCACGGCGCCATTCAAAGCCCGGCAAGCGCCAGCTCAGCCGCTGCGGCGGGACAATCCATGCTTAATTTACGGAAGGGCGAGGCGTGCCGGTGCCTGCACAAACCGTACGGACGGCTTGCATCCGGCCCCACACGGTCACAGCGCAACAAATAAAGTTGCTCCACGATTATACGTGTAATTAACCTGCAATAAAGTGGACGTCGGGCACAGTAAACCTTCTTAGTGAGGCGAGGGGAGCATGTTACGTTGTAGGCAAAATGCAGGCAAAAGCGGGCTTTTACCGGAAAGCTGCACCTAATTGCCATTTACAAAGTATTGTCCGTGAGCACATATTCGTTTTATTTTTTTTTTCAAGTGAAGAAAATGAATATAAACAAGAACGAGAGAGAAGGTAGGACTGGGAAAAGGATGAGAAGAGTGGACCAAACGCCTGCGGCCTGACGTCTACAATCATGTATCGATTGCGGTCACACTGACCGATTGCTTACCATTGACGTAGCCTGACTGTTCTTCTGAGTTCTTATTCTTCCATTCAGCAGCCTATGGAAGAGGATGCTTAAGCTTTTGCCTGCGAGGAGAGAGAAGCTTGCAGATCAAGAAGCGGTGGAAAGAAACCAAAAGAGAGAGAGGGGGGGAGTGATCCAGAAATTGTACTCGTTTGCAGAAGAATTTACTATGTGCCTGCGGAGTCAATATCATGATGAGTGTTCTTAATTTTACAGCGTGAGCGATTTTGAATTGAGCGTGAAAGGTTTGTGAGATTGAGGAAAGAGGAGTGAGTGTATGAGTTGGTTGAAGACACACAGATCGTCTCCTGGTGAACTCGATCTTACTTAGATCTTGATAAAGGAGGATCGAGAGAGGGCCGGTGTGGCTACGGGAAGGCGATTCCCTTTGGACACTGGCGCGTTCGCGGACTGGGTGGCCCCCTCGGCCGCCGCCGGAAGAGGAGATGACCTTCGCCTCGGATTCAACGCCGGTGGTTCTGAGGGCGGAGCTGCTAGTTTAATTTGGGCTGGCGGCGGGAGGCAGCCGCAAGACAGCAATTACGGAGGACCTGCCGAGATGGGGACGGTGGCGCTCGCCTCTGCAGCCTCTTTCCACCACCACCACCATCTCGAGTCGCTTCAGTCCGTCCCGGATGCCGCCCCGCTAATACCGCCGCAGCACCTGCTGTCCAACCCTAACCCTAATGCCTACTTCTCCAACTATTCCATACATCCGATGCTCGACTCGAGAGGGGTAATCGGCGGCTGCGCCGAGGGAGGCGGCGGGGTGTTCACTTGTCAGGACTGCGGGAACCAAGCCAAGAAAGACTGCACTCACCGGCGGTGTCGCACGTGCTGCAAGAGCCGCGGGTTCGAGTGCTCCACCCACGTCAAGAGCACCTGGGTTCCCGCCTCCCGGCGCCGCGAGCGACAGCTCGCTGCGGCCGCCTCCGCCCCCAAGAAACCCCGCGTTAGCGCCTCTTCCTTCCACCAGCCCCCCGCCGCCGCCGCCGCTGCCGCCTCCCACACCTCCACCTCCAACACCACCCCGCCGCGTAGCTTCGACACCACCTCCAGCCTCCAAAGTGAGTTTTCATCAATTTATATTAATCAAAGATATTTGTTTAAATTAATCTCTTGATCCTCGCAGACGGCGGCGACGACGTGGGGGAAGCCCTCCCGGTGAACGTGCGATCACCTGCTGTTTTCAAGTGCGTACGCGTAACCTCCATGGAAGACGACGGGGAGGCCGAATACGCCTACCACGCCGTGATTAAGATCGGCGGGCGCGTCTTCAAGGGCTTCCTGTTCGACCAAGGCTGCGACAACGACGCCTCGATTCCAAATATGTCGGAGCTTCACCTGAGCAACATAACCGGTACTGGCGGTGGTGCTTCGTCGCCAGCACTCCCCTCCAACATATTCGGAGGAAGTAGCGGCGGATTGATCGGAGATGCCAACTACGACGGTAACCATCTGTAGCTTTAAGCCTCTCTATAGTGTGTCTCAATACGTCCTCATTCTATTCTAGTTAATTAGGTACTAGCTACTTGGTCAAGTAAGTTTTAATTATTTATTTGGAAATAACTATATTTACTAACTATGATGATTTCTTCATGTATTGTCTAGTTATCTTCATCGATCATTTTTCACTTTACTTAATGAGTAGAATATAGATAGATAATAGTCTGTGTCGTTATGTAATCATTGCTTATCGCCGGCGCAATGCGTCTTGGTTGTAGCTACCTATCCACTTTTCTTTAGGTCGTTCTTGTTATCAATGACTAAATGCAGGTGCCGTTCATTGTGTGGTGTTGATATTAAAGCTTTGTGGCTGTGTTTGTGCCTATATTATTATTAAATCTACGTGTAGATTTTGCATGGGGAATTTAAATGGAAATGACGCTTGCTCTCCATCCCTTGTCAGAGCAGTGTTCGATATTTCTTTATATTTTCTTTTTTTTCTTGGGAACGAAGGCTTGTTCTCCTTTCTTTTCCGAGAAGTTCATATGGCAGCATATACTGTTCTTCGTGTCTTTTCCTGTGTCTGACAATTCTTGCCGGCTTTGATGTGCCTATTTATGGATATTTATCTACACTGTGCATGCTAAATATTATTCCCTTTGCAATTTCTCTTTACATATCTTGTCTTTTCAGTTTGCTGTGCTGTTATAGTAAGCCTGCACTAGTGCAGTATATTGGCATCGCAATGTCCATTAGAAACAAATTTCCTAAATATCATTAATTAATTCTAATCACGGTTAACTAACAACATAAATAATAAATGTGTAATAGAACATCTCTTTTAGTGGGCATTGTGGACAGTTAATGATGGGAACTTTTACATTTTTTTTGAGAAGAAAATTCCTAAATGCACATTTTCATATACGTTGTGAATTGAAATTATTTTTGATAAAATGTGATGACACTTCTTTTTATTTTTTAATTCCTTTTGTTAGGGGAATCAACTGTTTGCATCTGCAACTCTTTTATTTGATAGCATTTTCAGTTTCAAGAACTACACAACATGAATCTAAAAAGCATTATGGTTATCTGATTGAACTTGTTAATTATATTCTTTATTCATGGCAATTTATGTCTGTTATACAGCAGTCGATCACACCCCAAGCTAACTGAAACTCGCATAGTTGGATTAGGGACTCTCCTCAGTTCATTTTAACGAATTTGATTTTGTCAGATTATCGACGTATTTTCTTTATAGGCTTTAAATTACTTTATAATTTTTGCAAAATGAATCAAAACTTTCATGGAAGCTATGTCTTTTGGTTATATATTTTGGTCTCTCATTTGTCGTGCTGTATTGGTTATTACTAATATGCACCAAATTGCCTTCAGAATTTTGGTTATTTGCCTGATAATTAGGTGCCAATTCACTCTGTTCTATATGCAAAAAACCCTGGATCTTGCCGAGGGTTTTGGTCTCTTCAACAACATATGAAATAGGGTCCTGAAAATATCATCTGATAGCTCCCATTGCTAATTAATGATGAAGCTAGCTTAATAACTGAAAATGTTCTTTTAATTTTGATGTGGATAAGTTTCTCTGTGAAGTTTTATTTAGTTTAGGGAGTAAATTTGTTTGATAATATGGACAATAGAAGAACAACGCCTCGATATAAGAGTTTCTTAATTTGAGAATGTAGTGTTTATGTAGGAAATAATATGCAATAAAGAGCAATGTGGATTCACAATTTAATTAGAAAAAGGATATTTACTTCATCATAGTTAAGATTCAATGCCTATATATTACTCCTCTCCTTGGAACTAACCCTCTATGAGAATTTCAGAAGTCTGAGCCTTTGCTACTAGCTTTCTTAGGTTTGACTACTTGAAATATGAATTGGTCTCAAAATTGAGTTTAACATTTTATTTTTAATCTTTCATTACAAGTTGGATCTACAATTTGTTGAAGGGATCAAGTCCAAGTGGCTTAGTAAATATATCAGTGGCTTTATTGTAAGTCTTCACTTATGCTAGCTCTACATAGTTATTCTTCACATGCTCCCAAATTGAATGAAAGTGCACATTAATATACTTTAACCTTTGATGCTAAATTAGATTCTTTCCCAAAGCAATCGTGGACTTGCTATCAATGTAAATTCTTGTATCTTCATCTTATTTTAATCTTCCAATCATTCAAGTCTCCACCCAATCGCTATTTGTTTGATTAGTGGCTTCTTCCTCCTTTTATGATATCGAAAGAACACCATCTTCATCTACTTTTTTTTCCAGTGTAGTTACCTTTCTCTTGGACTAAGTTAGATCGATCATGCCAACATTCAAATGCATAATGCCCAAACCTTTTACAATTGAAATATTGAACAATGATTTTCTTATATCTTCTGATCTTTGTCTATTTCTTCCTCTAATATGGTGGTTACTTTCTTTGTTGATTTTGTAACCAAGTCCTTGACTACTTTCAAAATTTACACCATATCCTCTTCCACGATTATGACCATGATCCTCTTGGCTACTTTCTCCTTCTGAAACTTCCTTTTTGTCGTTGATGGAAAGTTTGTTTTGTAGAGCTTGCCACAATCTCTCTCTCTCTCTCTCTCTCTCTCTCTCTCTCGTTTTGGATTTTAATCTCATAGGTGGAAAGAGAACATGCTCAGATTTAAGATCCACATTTCTTAGAATCTTCACCACTCGACTCTCTTCAAATTCTTTACCATTTTTCATTAGTTGGTTTACAACGGCCAACATCCTTGTGGAGTAGACTCTATCTTCGAGCTTTAAATTCTCTTATCAAGGATTAGCGGAGAATCCTTTTCATCTTCTTGGTTCTATAGTATTCCACTCACCTTGGAATTAGTCCTTCAAAATTTTACTAGTTTGATCCTTTTTGGCACTAGTTTTCCTAGAGAATTACAAACACCAGACTCCTTAGATTATGAACTTCTCTGCTCCTCTCAAAATTAAATTAAATATTTTATTTTTCTAATAATGTCTAGCCATATTCACTGTGAAGATTTAGTTGCGGCTGTTAGTGTTTCTGTAGTTTTGAGGTTTTCTAAATCATGTAGGGCACTGTAGACTGTATAGTAATTTGGCTTACTACTTATATATTCACTGTAGCTTCTCGTGGTGAAACATAATGCTCTCATCCATGCTGGAAATATGTAGTTTAATGTTGCTTGTACTGATAGAATTCAAGGCCATGCCTTACTGGAAAGCTTGTTTACAAAACAGCATGCATCTTTAGCAGTGAGTTTGTGTAGTAGGTGTTCGAAAGATGTGTACATGCAGAACACTACAGTGATATGAGCAGTACCAATTTTAAGAGTGAATATTTATGATTAGGAGCTTGATAAACGTTATACTCATTCTTTAAGTCAGATAGTCATTCTCTCTATTCATTAAGTCTAATCTGTTGCACTTTGATTATCTTTTATTGTTATTTGTTTATCAAGATAGACAACATGATGTATATTAACATACTGATGAATCTGGTTGGAGCTTCTACTATCTCGAAATTACTAGTCATTCAAAGAAAAGTTACCAATACATAAAGATTAGTTTAAGGTTCATAAGAGATAATTATTAAATTTTGAATGGAATGATAAAATATTGAAGAAGCTATTAAAACTTCAATGATAATACAACATTTTAAATTATATCACATCAGGATGGTGGTAGATAGGGTTGAGTAAGGAATTCGTGGAGATTTTTTTTTCTTACTTTGAATGGATTTAGGCTGAGTGTCTTTAATTTGATAGGTAATTTATGTTGAATGCAAGCATGCACAGCACTTTGTAGCCCTCGGAATACGGTGCAATGCGAAGTGCTTGCCTAGTTAATTAGGCAGTCACAGGTTGATGCTTAGAAGATCTTTAAGCGTTAGAGCTAAAAATAGCTTTTTTTTAACATTTTCATTATGCTATGTCAGACTCAATATTATAAAAATTTATTAAAACATCTCTGATAGTGATAGTTAGAGCATTTGCACTCGAAAATCTCTCATATAGGTTTATGCTTCACTATATCATTGTCACATTTTAAGACCTAATTCCTTTTAAAAACTTCTCCATTATCATAAACGTCTCTAACATGCATTTTTAAGACATGCAAAAAAAAAAAAAAAACTAACCATTATATTAGTTAAAAAGAAATGATGTAGTTCAAGGTATGTAAAAGTATAAATTGGTCTCAAAATTTTATGATCGATTTATAGAAAATTTACAAACTCTACTCATGTAACGGGGGTGAGATTTATAATGAGAGATTTATAGCATAAACATATAAACTTTCCATTGCATATGCTCTTAGAGCTAAGTGAGCTTGTTTTTGGATTATATGTAATTGTATGAATTTAAATATAAAAAAAAAGGTTTGAGTTTTCACTACTACATATAAATTATGAAATATAAATTACAAACCTCAAACCTTCCTTGCAATAGTTTAAGCTTTTTTTATTCAGTGTTTTTGATTTTGCAAACTTTACATTGGAGATGTTCTTATTGGAGATGTTCTTAGCTGCACTGTAAATTAATTTCTTTTAAGTAGGAAGATAATCCTAAACTTTGGTTATGAAGTGATGAGGTATTCAGTGTTTATTCTGGTGAGCGGAAAAAATTTTATGGGTTGGATTGATCATCTTTATGATTAATTTATTCGAAGAGCTGATACGTGGATTATTAAAAAAATTCCTACTTTATAAGTGGAAAAGATAAATGGTGCCTTTAATATGTTTTGATATCCCAAAGGCGTAGTGCAGATGGTGGACGAATGATATCTCTGGCGTAATAATTAAGGGTTGTTTTTTCAGGAATTGATTATTTTAATAAGTTTTGATATGAAAATAATTAAGAGAGAATTATTAAAACTTAAATAGAAATAATAAATGCTGTTATAACATTATTAAAAGTAAGGATTAAATGACTTATCAAAATTATAATAAACAACATTTTTTTAAAAAAAATATTTTTATATGTAATTGTGCATATTCCATCATTTTAAAATTTTATTTCCTAATCGAGTATACGTTGCAAGTTAAATTTTAAAATACTAAAACTATTAAATACTTTAGTTCTTTTAATCGAACTTATAATCATAAGAAATTTTAAATTTGAAACCAAT
This sequence comes from Kaempferia parviflora, assembly GCA_037177295.1. Classification (NCBI taxonomy): domain Eukaryota; kingdom Viridiplantae; phylum Streptophyta; class Magnoliopsida; order Zingiberales; family Zingiberaceae; genus Kaempferia; species Kaempferia parviflora. Next base: position 1,959,384 of record JBAMIE010000007.1, on the reverse strand, counting down.
ATATTTTTTTCCCAAACAATAATATTACATTAAATAATTTAATCTAAATTCGTAGAACATCTACAATTGAGAGTGGGTTAAATAATGGAGCTCCCTCCTATTATGCTTCTAGGTTCTACTTTCTTTTTATTTATTTATTAAATAAAATTTGAAATTTAAATTTAAAAAATCAATAAATTTTTTATTTAGGTCTTTAATTTAATTTTTAATTTTTAATATTATTTAGTGGTAATTTATGAATTTAAATTTTATTCATATATAACGTAAAATATAATAAAAAAGTACGTGATTTATACAAGAGTTTTTTTTTTAATGTAGAGAGATAAACAATTTTAAGGTGATATCGAGTAAGTTGTTGGGGTGCTCTCGTGACTATGGATGCCCTTATTTTTATTTTTTATATCTAATAATATTATGAAATATATTTTTAAAAATTTATTCAATTGAATAATAATAGTGAAAAATTTCTAAAAACTAAAACACGACTAAAGTTTTAATTTCATGATGAAATATCATAAATCTAAATAAATTCTTTTAAATATCAGTATTTATAATTTTAAATATCAACTAATATTAATATTTTATTATAAAATTTCATAAGTTTTGAACAGAAAAGTTTGTTAAAAAATATTTAAAGTGATACATAATTTGATATAAGGTAAGAGTATTGTAATTTAGTAATCGAATATAATTTTATTCGTTAGATATTAACCATTAGTAACGTTAATTTAACAATCAAATTTAATCGTGGTCGCTATACATTAACGATTGAATTTAAATTCGGCTGCTAAATATTAAACATTAGAAATTTTAATTTGGCGATTGAAAATTTAATGAATAATTTTATTTCAATTGCTAAATTGGCGATTGAATTTCGGCCGCTAACCATTAGCGACTGAAATAGTAACGATCGACTAAACCGATCACTACAAGAATTAACCACGGAACATGCCGTCATTAATTAGCTATTTTCATGTAGTGAACTGATAATTATATCGCTCGTTTATATCTATACTTCTGCTTAACCGTTGTTGGTGCTCCAAGTTGATTTTTGATATAATTAACCAAGTTAGGTTAAGTCTTATTGGTTTCTAACCTTGTGTCTAAGTGTGCAGGAGTTTAAGAAAATAAAAAGTCGAGCGGAAGACGCGGCGAACGAGAAAGATGGCGCAGGAATCGAGTCGACGGGCTTGGCACATTTGAGGGACGAGAAGCTGCAGAAAAGTACACCGGCGGAGTGAGAATGATGCGCGCGGTGGTCCGAGGGACGAGAAGCCGGGAAGGAAGTCCGCTCAAGAAGGACGGAACATGGGTTTGGGTGAGACCTATTTCGAATGTCCGAGATCACCCAGGCGACCAGAGATGAAACCAAAAGCTTCGGGAGTAAGCCAGACAGACTAGGGTCGAACTGAACCAGTCAACATGAGGTTGACTGCTCCTGGTGTGGGTTTGAGTGGCGTTGCGTAACCGGTCCAGTCAAGCACAGTCTAGGCGCTCGGAGGTGGATAAAACTTTATCCACGCGGATTCGCGGAACCGTTGCGGATGAGGATATAACTTATCCACGTGAGGGCGATCGGACATCGGTCTGGGCGCCTGGGAAGGCCACATCAGCAAAACAGATAGAATCGACCAGGGGCTATAAATAGAGCCTTTGTTCACCTTATTTTACATAACACACTTCTATACGATCTTCTGTTCAAGTTGTAAAGTTGCCTAGCATTAATTTTCGTGTACGAGGTTTCTCCGTTTCTGACATTTCGTTCGAAAAGGAGATTCTATTAGTGAGCTTACATTCCTTGGATTAATAACTTCCTCGGTTGTAACTAAGTTAATCCCTTGTGTGTTGTACTCTATGTTGGTACAGTCAGCTCCTGTAGTTTTGATGTTTGACAATGTACCTAAGTCTGGTCAGT
>JBAMIE010000007.1:1881657-1907081 GCA_037177295.1 Kaempferia parviflora | reverse complement strand
TCAGGCACCTGCACCAGGCGCCTGATCGCCCACCATGCGCCTGCTCCCGAATTCCGAAACCCACAGAAAGATTGGGCGACTGAACAGGCGACTGAATAGGCGTCTGCTCAGCCGACCAGGCGCCTGATCAACCGACCAGTCGCCTGGTAATTTCAGAAAAAAAAATTATTTCATGCATGATTAGATGTAAGTCAAGTAAGTAGCGCCGCCCTGGATAGCAGATAAGGGCGGGCGTTACATATTGGTTGTTGAAAGCTTGGGAATGCATATACGAGCGCCTGAACTGCTCCTGCTGCTATGCTCTTGCGCCTTGTATTCTTCGAAGGCGTTCTGAAGCGAAGCCTCCGACTTCTCCTCTACCACTCGCACTTCCTCATTCGCCTGAAGCAAGGTGGCAGCCTCTCTGGGCGACTCTTGCAGCTTTTCCACGACGCCATCTTGGACCGACCGGGCGTGAATCTCCTCGGCCAGTCGGCTCTCGTGGGCGTCCAGCTCGGAGGCATGGCGAAGCTCCAAGTCTTCCAGCTGCTTGGAGAGCTCCGCGATCAGAGCATCCCGCTCATCCCATTCGGTCTTCAAGTTGCGCGCCCGAATACCCTCCGCTATCACGTTGGCCTCCAGGGCCTTCGTCTGCAGCTTGTAGGATTTGGCCTCCAACTTAGCCACAGCTAAGGCCTTCCCCAGCTTGCCGACTTCCAGCTGGAGTGTGGTGTCGGGCGGAAGAACAGTCGCTTCAGTTGTGGCCAACGAGGCCTTCAAAGCCTCATAGACGTGGTGGATCCGGGCTGCCTCTTCAAAATATGACAACGAGGAAACCCATTGCTGCAAAATACAAAAGTGGTTAGGAGTAGATAAAAGTAAGGAACAGAGCCGAACGGACGTACCGCAGTGCTGCACTGGGACATCAGCGCAAAAAGCATGCTGAAGTTGTGCTTGTGTACAGCTTCCCGGCTGGCAACGATCGTGTGGGCGATTAGGCCGCTCACCTTCACCGTAAGCTCCGGCGAAATAGAGATCTCCTCAATGCTCGGGCGGAGCAAGGTCTTTGGAGGAGGCGCTCGGACCATCAGGTCAATCCGTCCCTCCGTTCGACCGGTCTTCTCCTTAGACTTGGCCGAGCGTTTGGAACCCTTCGAGCCCTCCTGGGACGACCGCCGCATCTACTCGGACGACTGTTGGCAGGCAAGAGGCTCGGCATCTATCGGGCTCTCACTGATCAAACGCCCCAATAGGATGGACGCGTGTTCTGTTAGCTCGTCTTCGAGCCGCGCCTTTCCTTTGTCTGCATGGCGCGCGCTGCCACCATGGACCAAAGCGGTCCGCTCAATTGACGTCATGCTCTGGCTCACAGAAGCTGAACAGCGCCGCTTGCGGGAGGCAAGCGGCCTCTGATCATCAGACCCCGAGAGGATTTCCAACGGGATGAGAGACTCCCGAGCAGGTGCCAACTCTGTTCGGCCGGCGGCGTCACTGTCGAGGACTCGGCTCGCCTCCTCGCCTCCAAGGGTCTCTTCCATGCCGGCTGCCGACAGGCCGGGTGGGACATCGGCCCGTTATACCAGTTCCTGTTCGGCTCGCTGCTCAAGGTTGTCCTTATCGAGCATTGCCGCGAAATCGTTGAAGTTACAACTAGCCATGATATTGCCTGCACGAACGAAAAATTTCAGTTAGAGAATCGGAGCAAAAAGCAAAAGAATAAACTTACTGAAGCACCCGGGCAGATGCGCGTGGCACGAACTCAGGCCAAAAATAAAGAGGTCCCCTTCTATAAACAACTAAAGGATGTGAACCTTCAGGCCGGCCAGCTTCTGCAATGCATCCAGAAAATCATTGTGTAATTTGTATCCATCTATGGAGGGCTGGACAGCCTGACCGACTTTCCAAGTCGTGTCAAAATTAAAGGAGGTGGTCAGACGAACGAAGAAGAATCCATTCTTCCAGCCTTTGTTGGATGTCGGCATATGGCCGAAGAACATCAGACCAACCCGGGCCTAGAATAGGAAGGTGCCAAGTTCGGACTGCTTGGGATAGAAGAAGTAGTGAAAGATGCAAGGAAGAAGGGGAATTTGATACAAGCGGAAGACAATAACCGTACCGGTCAAAAGACGAATGGAGTTCGGAACTAGTTGATTCAAAGGAATGTGGAAGTATTTAAAGACAGAGATGAAGAAGGGATGAATGGGGAAGCGGAAGCCTGCTATGAGCTGGTCCTTAAAGAATGTGACACACCGATCGGGCAGGTGATGCGCCCGGTCGGTTGGGCCAGGAGCAGCACACTGTATTGTCTCCGGGAACCCGAAGGAGAACTTAAGGGCCTCTATGTCTGCCTCCGTTACAGCCGAACGGGCGGACAGGTACCATTGGCCCACGACCGGATGGGGGGACAAGGAGGATGCCATAATCGACTCTAAGAAAAGAAGAACAAACGGCCACTTACATGGGAGGACGGACGAGTGGTGGACCAGACACTCGGAAGCACAGAGCACCGGACGCAAGGGAACGAAGAAAAGAAGCAGGGGGTTGGTAAGCGCAGTAAATGAAGGGCGCCGGGAGTCCTTTATATAGATCGTCGGAATCACTTCTCAGCTGTTGGACCAGCTGTCAGCGGGAAATTCGGAAGCGATCATAGCCATCGGATCGCTGCGTCAGAACAATGCTCGTCGTCTCTTCGTAATCGACAGCCACGTCAAATCCGTCCTTTCAACCAACCAGCGTGCGACACATGGACAATCACATTAATACCGAGATATGGTGCCTTAATGAGCAGAATGGCGCATTAATGGTCGATGTGGCGCATTTATGGCGGTATGGCGTGTAATCATGGGGCAAGAATCGAGGCAATGGGACCTTAAGCACCCACACTTCACAGTCGACCATAAATTGCCAACAACTCGTCCAACCGGGTGGGAAGCAAGCTAGACAAGGATGCACCACTATAGTCCAGTAAGTCGGACTCACGCCTCCTTCGACTAGACTTGAAGGGGAGGCTTATGATCTCGGATGGTCGTACAGGCTCCCAGGGGCCAGTTGATGTCGACTACAACAGGCGGCGAAAACGGCTTTGACCGGCCTACCGATCCGAGGGCTCATCTGGTTGGCCAAGAACAAAGAACCGTAGCCTTCATGATAGATCGGATCAGACATTGTGAGCGGGCCGAACGCCTGTCCGGCCTGTCACCAATGACTTTCTTGTGCAGATTAACGCGCTCGATGCTCGCCCGCTCGAATGGTAGGCCTTCACCTCTTTAGCTAAACGCGCCCGTCCTGACGGTCATTGACTAGACTCGTCCGGTCGGGCATCACCATCCAAGGGTAGCATTCCATTCACACGCAAACTGTGGCGAGCCAGTTGTTAGACACGTGGCTGGGACCCTTGAACATTCTCTCACAATCACACAACATTCAGGCGTCAGAGAATGATAGGTGTCGTTAGCCTCGACGTGATAGCGCATCATCAGGAGCCTAGAGGATAACGCCCGACACCTTGCTATAAATAGAAGTCCACAGTTCCCGACGCAAGTACATTTTATTATGCAAGCCATAGTATTTTACTGTTCCTTCACTGTGCATTCAACTTTCAGAGAGCTTTGCTGACTTGAGCGTCGGAGTATCAAACTACCTCTTCCCTAGTTCAGTCGCTAACGTGCCTTTGAGTTTGCGTGAGTGCTTGCAGGGAGCAGAACGGACGAAGCGCCATCTCAGCAGACGGTCAACGCTTGGTTTTCCCGCCACATCATCACCGTGTCACCCAGCGTCATCTGCCCGGTTTCAGATAGGATCTGTATTCTTCCTCATTATCGCCTTCTTCTTGTTGTTGCTCGATAACTTCAATTAAGGTTTTGTTTTGATCACTCGGGACTTAAATAGTGCCTTGTAATTCTAACACTTGGTTTTCCACTTGATTGTAGTAATCATCATACTCCTTCTGAATATGATCCATCTGTTGTTGTAGGTTTTGTTTTTGCTCTAAAAATGAATTTTTGAGAGCAATAAATCCTCTGATTATTTCTTGGGGCTCTCACAACTTCTCTGGTGCGTTTTTGAGTTGTTTCTCTACAGCACGATGATAGAAGGCAAATCGTGCTCCATCCACTCGGAGGTGGTCTCTTAATTCCAATAATTCAGTCTTCTCCCATCGTTCATACGTTAAGGCATTTTTCAGTTCCTCGACCTCTCTCTCTAACTGTCTAACTACATTGGTCATTGTCCTATATCCAAAATGTAAATGTAATGTCTCCACTTAGGTTGACTAAGGGTTCGAATGTTTACATAATCATATATGTTTATATATATAAAACTTTGAAATTTTATCAAACGTTTTATAACGTCAACAAAAAAGATAATGGTAAAACTTGAATTTTTTGCAGAGATTTCGTAAGATCAACACAGAAATTGGAAGCGTTGAATAAATTTCATAAAATTAACTTGAACAGAGAAAAAAAATTACTAACGGCAAGTAGATAAAATTTCATAAAATAACATGAAAATAGGTAAGTTGGTAAAAGTCAAAATTTCATCTTGTGAACATGCAAATAGGAAATTTTGATAAGGTTAAATAATTCCAGCAATCAGTAAGGGTCCAATATATGTCCAGCGGATAATGAAAATACTAAAGAATGACCACGACATATTCTGAACACCTTCGGTCTTCCTGTACGAGGAGTTAATGGCAATTCGAGCAACGAGAAAACTATCATCTAACACATCAGGCCTATTAGTTCAATAATTCTTTCACGTATCCCTTGAGTTCAGGAGTGGACCGACATCGGCGTTCCGAGCTCCCTATTCATTTAACAATTACCATACAACCTAGCTCTAATATCACTAAAATGTCATGTCCCGCAACCCGATGAACATTGGCATTGTTTTCAAGTAAAAAAGTTTGAAAATAATCAGCCTCGATAGTACAATAATTACAAAATAAATCAGTCTTTTCATTCCAAAATAAACGATAAATTGTTCATACTAATCGAACTAATTAAATTGCATCCATTTAAATTTGAAAATTTCATATTAGAGTTGAATTCTAGTCTTCCTGTCAGAAATTGGAGCAAATTTACCATCCCCAGAACTCGATTTGCCCCCTATCTTAGATTTCATTCACAATTTCAATTTTATCTGTAACTGAAATGGATTGTAAAGGATGAGTAACTTGGAGTTACAAAGTATGCAGGGATAAAAAATAAATACAGTCGTTCTTGAGAAGTAGTAGTTTTTCAGTACTAATAATTACAGTTAACTCAAAATGGAAATACAGAGGCACTGAAATTAAATAACGTTTCTCATGGCTTAAGCTGATATAAGGCCTCTAGAATTATCCCTCCTAGAGGAGAATTCAGAAATCATAAGTAGTTTAGAAATCAAAAGTGTTCAGAACAATTATCCCTACACATTTGGTTTATAATTAATTCAGTGCCCCAAAATACAGTAATAATCAGTAATATCTAGTAATTAGTAATAATAGTAGTGTAACAATATAATTTTCTGAAAAATAAAATTATCACTTTAAAAACTCGTAATTTGCATAGTAAGTTCATTTACCGAAATCCTTAGAAGTTTATACGGCAGTAGGAAAGGTCGGATTCTTGAAGTACACTTCTCCTTTCTTGTAAAAAAAAAAAAAAAATTGCAGGAGATATGTCTTCTCTTCCGATCATGCTTTTTTGTAACTTTCTCATGGTTATTTATAGGGGTGAAGTTTTGATCTCCACCAATCTCACTATCTCTATTAACCCTATCTTGTCCCGGGGCCTATGGCATAGTAGTAAGGGCGATTAGTTGTCTCTCAGACACCCACGGTTCAATTCTCAGCTACGACACATTTGCAGAGATTTTTCCTCGAAATGGGACTTGCAACTAAGTGATGCTGAGTTTCTGGGCCGCCCGCCGTGAATACTTCACCATTTACCCTAGTAGCCGGTGGGAAACTTTCGTGGGGCTAGACCGATCACCCCATGTTACCCAGCCTGTTTAATCATTTTTTTTCCCATTAACCTTATCTCCACTAACTCCACGAGATCACGATCTTCACCAATACCCTTATCTCCACTAATATCATGATCTCCACTATTTCACTATTTTTACTATCTTATTCAAATCGTGATCTTTGCGATTCTAACGCGAGAATTAGTGTCATACACATCCAGAAGATTAGATCTCGTTGACATCTCAAAATCACTCTAAAATATTGCATATTTATTCAGCAGTAATCTCTATTTTTATCTGGCTCTGTGCTTTAAATCTGTATCATCCTTAATAGTGTTGAAACTGTGCGATAAGGAGTCTCTTCTACCTCAACTAAGGCCGAAAAGAGGAAAAGTAATATATTATTCGATGAAAACCTTACGACCATGGACTATCAGCTCTCGGGACTGCACCATGTTAAATTCCGAGTCTCGTTGGGTTTGTGGCGTGTTCTTTCATTGCGGTGTATTGTTTGCATTCTAGTATATATATTTATGTTGTATTTAGCTATCATTAAAAATAAAATTATTAGTGCTATTCACCCTCCCAGCATAAATCCGATGTCCCATTTCATCCTTCTCCAAACTCTACCAGACTTCAAGTCACATAATTGTCAATTTGGTCGCACCAAGTCATGCTCATGAGGTGCTTAAATGCCACTTAAATGTTTCTCATCTTGCAATCCCTCAGTCTCATGCAACTTTTTTATGTTTTTTTATCTTCGAGTATGTCACCTTTGATCATGTCAAGTTATCATCCATCAACCCTCAATTTTGTTGAGTTATCAGCTATCCAAGCTCTATCTATGTATATCATACAAGTTTATGCACTCACATATCCAACACAATGTGCAAAATCCAACTTAAACCTCTACGCAAACATCAAAATCCAAGGTCGAATCCGATCCCTTGGGTCATGATTGTACCAACATATTCATCATAATTTAGGCGACAAAAGTTTGTTTTCTATCGGAGAGTGATCAATCAAAATATTTTGTTAGACAACTCAAAGTTTTTTTTTTTTTTTTGTTAGAGTTCAATCCTGAAGGTTGGTCAACTAGAAATTTCTAGTTGGTCAGCCAATACAAATCTAAAGCGATCAAACTTTTCTTTGGGTGAAAAAAATTATTGTATGTAATAGATATTTTTCAACTTTGCTCAACTAAATGATTTTGGTTAGTCAACTAAACGCAACATCATATATCTGGTGAGACCAAATTTTTACTCACGGTGGAAAAGCCATAGTGATGGACAACGTCAAAATCTTACTATCAATGATACTACTCTGAGTCTCTGACACTATTATCAGAGTAACAATGATTACATTCTTAATCGACAAAATTTTATTCTATGAATCGTGTCTTACTCTTGTATTAATCGTTCTTTTATTAAGGCAAGTTGGTGAATGACTTATTAAAGGTCTTATCATAGTGAGCTTTCTTTATTGAATCGCCCTAGGGGATATGGCTCCACATGGCGCTAAATTATCACTCAGGTATTCATGATTCAATTATCAACTACAATGCATTTGCATAAGTTTTCCCTCCATATGGGACATGCAATCACAGGATGTTAAACTTTTTGACAGTCCGCCACAAATACTTTCCGATTAAATCTGCAGCCGATGAAAACTTCCATAGAACTGAAGCAATCATTCTAGATTCAATGTTACCTGATTTATCATTTTTTTTTCTTTATTGAATTGCTAAATTTTTTTATTGCCTAAATTTAAAAGAGTATTTTTAGAATGTTTTTTTTTTAATCTCAATTTGAACCTAAATATAATTTGAAACCTAAATTTAAATCCAACCAACTCGAATCTAACTCGAATAACCCATCATTATCATACTTTAAAGCTATTTTTCCTATAATTCTTTATTTTTATCTCAATACTCTATCATTATCATACTAACATTAATATTAATATATATATAAACATCTTAATTTTAAAAAAAAATTAATCCTAAAAATCCCCACTAAACACTAAATTCGGATAAATCTGAACTAGAACTTAAAAAATTTCAACCCAAAAACTCATCTACTCAAACGAACATAAAAATATCAATCCAAATCTGATTTTTTTTCTGATTGACTTTCATAAGATCGGATTCATTTTTCACACCCCTAAATAAAAACTTAGAGTTTCGACCGAGACTCTCAATATTTTCAAAGGAAGCTTTCGGACACTGTTTTAATATCCCCTTTGCACAAAGGTGAATATTGATGTCTATAACTGAAGTACGAATCTTGGCATTTATAAGGTTGATGTGTTTTCTTTACCAAAAAAGATAAATAATAAATCCTCTTATCTCCCAAGTAAACAGCCCCCAACCATTTTCAAGAACTTGTGCAAAATTAACACTCATTTAGCAGTTAATCTCCAAAATTGCATGGTAAAGAAAGTAGCTTCAAATGCACATGTTTAACTGGAAAAATAAACTAAGTTGCTCTTATACCTGATACCCCCTGTAGCTACCTAACCCTGAGGAACCATATCGATCATAGGCCTGCGAAGAGGATGGATAAGGTGCACTCGATAAATGGGAATGACTTGAACTCAAGCCTGTGTCCAATCCCATGTAGCTGCTTGATAACGGTTCAGCACGGCTGGCAACAAAATCCTGCCGACAAAAGAAAAACCAGGATGAGCTTGAAACCGATGGTTGGTGTTATTACATTGTATGTGTCATCATATACAGTATCATCGCATTTTATATGATCAAAATCAGTTGAACTTTTTTTAGTCAACTTGTATTCTTAGGACGTAATCAAGCTTCAACAACAATAATTCTCATGCCTAAATATGTTTCCGGAACTTTCATCCAGGAAAAGAAGGGTATGGAGTGGCTCCTTTACTACAACAGTAGAAAGAAAGAAAAAGATACATATTCAACCGACCTGTATGAGCTGCCGAGCAATATGAACCTCCGATGAAGTGCCCTTGATTTCAACAGTTATCTCATCAGTCATTCGTCTACTCTCCTCTATGGTAATTGATGCTCCACTAGTCCGTCGCATGTATGCTATATTTTTCCCTCCAATACCAATAATATCCTCGGCATATGCAAGTGGAATTTGCATTCTCTGTGTGATCTGTACCAAGAAGCAGTTAACCGGTGAATCAACTGGAGTAAGAAGTATTATTCTAATATAGCAAATGTGAGTTGGATTTAGAATTTTAAAAGTTGATTAGTTCTTTGGAAATGTGAATCAACTGAGATGTGCATGTTAATAAAACAATACATTAAACCCCATGAAAGACTAAATTTTAGAATATAAATGATGTGAATTTAAGTGGGGTCAATGAAAGAGAATAATGTGTTCAATTGGTGCAAACAAAAGGCTTGTTGTTGAAGTTTGTGCAGTGATTTGCAATGCTCCTATTTGAGGTATGCATCTAGATTAATTTAGTTGTAATTTTCTTTGACATTACCATAAACCACGTTGCACAAAACTTCCCTCTCAGTGGACTAAGCTCAGATAGGCATGACAGTGGAAAAGGTCAAATGTTTTAAGTTTATACAACATCAAATCAACAAAAAGGTATCTTCAATGTCAATTGATACAGAATCTACATAGCAAGCAGTGGAAGTGAAGCTCTCTTGATAATGTTTGAGTAACTATATACTCTACATGTAGATCTCCTTGCCTTTACTGTTCAGTAAAAGCATAAAGAAAATTGAGTTGCATTGTAGTGAAGTCTAATTCATTGCTCTACACAGATTTAGGGTTGATTAAGGGAGTCAAGCATGTTTAAGTCATTCAGACATGCAGGCCTATCTTGGAGTTCAGCCTACCAAATCAACTGATTATATGCCAAACCTATGTGCCAGTAATGTGCCAATCAACCAACATGTCAACTCAAACGGAGATACAGTTGAACAGGCAATCATGGCACAAATCTGACCCAATCTCAGTCCCCTTGGTCATCCTAAATTAGTGTAGATTTGCATGACATTTATGATTAACTGCATGCCTCAACTCGTTGATCTATGAGAAGAAGGGAAAACCTTTAAGTGAGATCAGGTTTTTTAAACACTTATCTCAGTTTATACTAGTGTTTTGAGTAATCGAATTTTCTTCCTTGTAGCCATGGATGTAGGCATTCTTAGTAAAACCACACAAATTTGTGTCTCCCTTATTGTGATCATCAGCTTATTTCCTCTACCTTTCTTGTTCTTTGTTCTCTATGTACCTTATTTACCGAGAAGCCTCAACTCATGGTCCCCACAATCCTCAACCAGATGCACAGGGCTAAAACTCAAAAACAAAACAATGAAGCTATTAAGCTTGTACTCCTTCCAGATTTTGGGCTCTAAGTAAAATGCCTGCCAAAACTAACATTATTTATCAAGAACGAAACAACCACAAAGATTTCAACTTTGTTTGGGCTCTTAGAAATATGCTTATAATAAGAAAATTATTTACTAAGAACGACATAACCACAAAGGATTCAAACTTTGTAATCATATAAACATATAAAACAGGCAACAGCAGCAGGATAAGTACCTCCAAGACACTTCCAGCACGCCCGATGGCTGACGATTGAAAACCTGGCACAGCAAGATCTTGTCCATACAATGAAAGTCCACGTTGTACTTGTGATTCTAAACGAGATTCATGATCAAGATAATAAGAATCACGCTTAATAGGAAAACCATAGTCACTGCAAACTGCAGATTGTTGTCCATTGTAGCCAAAAGGTTTGTTGATTTCACCCAATGCACCAGCTGGCCTTTCTTGTGTGACCGGCATGTTGTACTAAAAAAAAAAAGGCAAATGAACGGCAAATGATTAATTAACATCTACCTAATTGGGGCTACATTTGAGAATTTGAAGAAATCTTACACTTCTCTCAAACAAAGAAAGTACACTATGATCAACCAAAAACTTCCTGAGGTGTTGAATGACAGCTTCAAGAGCTTTAAGGACCTTTATAGGTTCACCTTGTATTTCAACAATTCTTTCATCTGCAGCAGCATAGAATGGTAAATCTCCTAGTAAAAGAGAAAAAATTAATGTCAGTGATTCACAAACAGTAGTATATGTGATAGATATAGCATCATGTAACAGAAAAATAATTATGAACAAAAATTCGTTGATCATTGGATCAAGTAGAAACCAGCAGATGAAGAATTAGGAATGATGACAATATAACGAGGTTAAATTTGGCATATGGCCAATTCATAGTAAACCAAGGTATTAAATGTTTTGCACTAATGTGAGATCACCTGACAGAAATAGTGCTGAGGGAATAGTGCAGCTGGTATGATCAAGATAGAAAAGGGAATCCAAACAGTGTTGCAAATTCATAACCAACCCAAACCTCATAACTGAAAAACACAACTTGATAAATAAGCTTATGGTTCAAGTGGCAACTCTAGGAATCAGTTGTGTGATACAAGAAAGTAGGGAAAAAATGGACACACATGATTAGTCATGGAGCCACAACAATAAAGCAAGGTGCTTAAGCCATAAAGGAAAGGGAACCGAAAAGGTATGAGATAGGTCAAGAGAATGAGGGTGGATTAAGGATTCACTGTAAGACCAGTAATTCTCCTTAGAAACGATGAGCTACAGTGACATAAGGATAAAGGAAGGTTTTGGAAATGATTTTTGAAAATGTTTTAGAAGGTCCAAGTACTTTGAGAGGTTCTATTTGGAGCAGAATAGAACAAAGTGAAGCTTAAGTTGCTTGGGGTCTTATGAACAACAAAGTGAAGCTTCTTTGAAATCAACTATGAGGCTTTAAATAAAGGGCCAAGCGGAGCTTATCCAGATTGGTGAATTGTGTTCAATGTCCTACTTCCTAGTGCTCTTGTTTTTTGTAATTCTAGCCTCCTCATTATTGTGTTTTCTTACTTGCTTAAATTACTTTCCTCATATTGTAAGAAGACTTCTGGTGAGAGGTTTCTCCACCTCCTAGAGCAAGAAAAATAGTGGGATTAGAGCGTAACTCATCAAAGGTCATATGTCATGAATAGACCATAGAGTAAGAACTCTTTCCAAATCACGTGAAATCTCGTGTTAGCGCTTGTGTTATTTGTTTTATATTTTTGCTATGACTTAATTGATAGTGTGACTTCACTAAGCATTCACAAGAGTACAGAGTTGAATTTTCAAATCAAAGGTTATTCATTCGACCATTGATCAGGCAAAGGAAGGTTGCAACGACCAAATGGCTTATGCAATAAAGTGGCTCAGTCGAATGAAGGAGTTATTGCCAAGCAAAGCAATCAATTGTATCAGATTGAGTCGATTGAGAAATCCATTGATAGATAGAAGGATGGCGAAATCACTAAAGCAATCAACTAAAAAAGGTTGAGTTGCTTGGAGTGTTGCAGAACAACAAAGTGAAGCTTCTTTGAAAGCAATTTTGAGGCTATAAATATAGGAACAAGGGGAGCTTATCAAGGCAAGTTGTGCTCAACTTCCTACATCCTGCTTCCTAGTGCTTTCATTGTTGTAATTATGGCCTCATTGTTGTGTGTTTTCTTACTTGCCTAATTTTCATTTCTCATTGTAAAAAGACTTTTGGTAAGAGGTTTCCTCCACCTCCTAGAGCAAGAAAATTAGTGGGATGCAACTCGTCTCAAAAGTCATAGGTCATAGAGTAAGAAACATTCTCAATCACATAAAATTTTATGTTAGTGTTTGTGTGTGTTATTTGTTTTATATTTCCACTATTACTAACTTGATTGTATGACTTTACAAGCATTCACAAGAGTTGAATTTTCAAGACAAGGCACCATTAGTCCCCTGCCCTGGCTATCTGGCCCATCATCTAATCATAACAATTAGGTATAAAGCCCAGACACTCAAGGATTGACCATCGTCTGAGTTGTAAGCTAGAGAAGAAAACACTCCAATACCATCCTAGTATTAGAGCAAAGTCTCCATTGGAAATCGAAGAAGGATATATGGTACACCAAAGGGAAATAATGTTGGTGCAATCAAAGAGATTGTGGAGCAGCCCATGTTTGCAAAATCGCGATCCCGGAACATTGAATCAAAACTGAATCGTGAAGGATCATTTTTGTAGTAGGATCGGAATCCGGTGGGATCGGTGGGATCGTAGGATAAGTAGAAGCTCTGAGCGACTATAACTTTTAACTTGGATTCGACTATGGAACGTATAATATATCAAATCAAAGCATATTTAGAGAGCTACCATATATTTAGAGTTGTGCAAAAAAAATGGGAAACCAAAAACCAGACCGAAACCAGTAGCTTACCGGTTCCGATTTAAGGATTAACCAACTTTAACCGGTTTACCGATCGATTCTCGGTTTAGGTTTTTTAAAACCGGTAAACCGGTCAATACCGTGCAAGATTACTGTTTTAGCTAGAAAGAAGATAATCACAATAGATCAACTTCCCATATATTCAAGTTAAGAGAGACGTGCCTTCCAATTATCCCACTTGTTCCACTCCAGAAACAAAGGCATCAACTCAACCACAATCTATCGACCAGCCAATTCGTCCCCTATTAACTGCATCGCTTGCTCGCTAGACCAGCTCGCTGTCTTGGCTCCATCAATGTTCAGCCCGGTCTCCTTCCTGAAGCGCTCCGCAAAGCTAGTCACGAACCGGGCGGAACCAACGAGCATGATTATTAGAAGCCAACGAGCAAACTTTAACAAAAAGGGTTTGGGATACAAGGGGAAAAGATTTTACCATTGTCTTATTGCTAGGGGACAAAAAGAACAAAAAAAAAAAATGGTAAGAAATGGATACCAAAAGAATATTTAGTCAACCCTGTTGGACCCAACCTATATTGGGTGTCAAATTCTCTCCTAGCTCATTAAAGCAATTTTTTTGGGGAAGGTGAAGTCAACCATGAGGGAATTAATTCCTAATTTATTTAAAATAGTTGAAGTAACACTTAGGGTTATGGTGTTTGTTGGCTAGAATTTGTTGAACACCTAGCACATAGAAATATCCCAAAATTTTACATCTCATACAAAATGATAGGATCAACATGATTTTTATATTAAGGAACTTAGAAACAAATGCGATGTAGAGGTTGATATATTACTAATGCTTGTGGCATTTTGATGAATCATAGAAGTATTCACATTAATTATTGACCAACTATGAGACAAGTAAATGATTCAAGTAATGAAATTCCATATTTTGAAAACAATTTAATGTTTTGATTTGAAAACTCTAGGTTATTATTTTCTAATTTTTAAAAAAACTAATCAAGAGTTTCAAGTTAACACATGATTGCAATGTTTCTGAGTTTTTGGTCAATTTTAAAAAATATGAAGGTTTTTCATGTAAAATTATTTTTCCCAGATAGTTTGACTTAAAATAATTATGTTTGCAAAATTCCATGATCTGTCAAACTCTCATGAATTTTTATTTAATATATTGTTTAAATTGGAACTAGATCATTTGAATGACAAAGGAGAGAAGTGAGTATGGGTTTAAGTTATTAAAATTCTCCCTAGTAATATTTTGAAAGTTCCTAGTTTAAGAGGGAGCATGAGTTCAGGGGAAGCTTAATTAAGTCCCTAAATTTTAGGCATATTTTCTCTAACTTAAATATATTGTCAATAATAAAAGAAAAAGAAAGATTGTAGATCCAATCATGCCCTTGTGATCAAGATTGATCATACTTTTAATGGTTTAGGCAAAGAGTTAAAGTTAGATCATCTTAATCTAACATGTGTGAAAAGTCGTGTAGGACTTGATATTGATACACATGACACTTAGCATGACCAGGGTGTGGTAATTTGATGACTCAAGATCCATGAATATTGCAGAAGGATGGCATGGACATCCGAGGAATCATGGACAAGGAGCATTAAGGAGGCTTGCAAGACTATGTGAGATAATAGTGAAAGAACCTATACACATGGGCAAGGGTAGACTCAACTGCAAAATCAACTAGGGACTAAACTGAAACATGAGAATGTTTCTATTTGGCCAGCAAGTCATTAGATCCTAGCAATCGACTGCTCAACGGAAACAAAGTTTTTTCAAGGGAAAAATCAAAACTAGAAGTTAAAGGGAATAAATATGGGCAATGACAGCTTGGAAAAGACACGGGACTATTTTGAATATTTTTATCCTTGTTATAGAGTTTTGTTTTTGTCTTCTTATTGTGCTCCTCATCTTCTTATACTTCCTTCTCGTTTATTGTAAGAAGTCTTCTCATTTATTGTAAGAAGTGAGCTTGCAAGAGGTTTCTCTACCTCTGGTTTGGCTTGGGTACTAAGGAAGAGAAAAGTTTAGAGGTCATTCATAGGCATAAGCCATGGATGTAGCAACCCATGGGGAACCATGAACCACGTATCATAAATCTTGGTGTTAAGGTTTACTTTCTTATTCATTATGTCTTGTTTGTGTTTTCGTTGTGTTAACCTCTCTTGTAGATCAAAATACAGGAATCAAACCACTGCAAATTGGGAAGATCAAATTTTATTTATTCACCCCTCCCCTCTAGCCGACTATCACGTTCCTACAAATTGGGTAGTTAAATGACTAAGTTTGACGAGTAGTCGACTAGATATCTAACATAAGCAAGAAATAAGATTGTCGATTAGATAGAGGAAGGTTGTAGCCATAGATGGCATATGTAAGTAGCTCATTCACAAGAGTAAGATCGTTTCTTTCATTACTTGTTTTCTTCATTATATAAGAAGACTTCTAGAGATTTCTTCGTCTCAAGAAAGAAAAGTTAGTGAGATTCGAGAGTGACTCACTTTCACAATCATAGGTTGTGTAGTAGGAATCGATGGTTCCAAACCACATAAAATATTGTGTTAGTGCTTGTGTTATTTGCTTTATACTACTGTCACAATTAATTTAATTGTGTGACCTTGCACATCATTTGCAAGAGTAGAGTTGAATTTTATGGTCAAACATTATTTAACCCCCACCCCTTTAGCTAGTAGCACTTCATGAACATTACCCCCTAATCGTAACAACTTCGCCAAAGCAATTTTATATACTTCCAAGAATTAATATAAAATTAAATAAAAAGTCAAAAATATTGAATTTTGATTGTAAAAATATATTAATAAAAACATAGTAGTACAAATAAAATGTTTCATATATTAGCAAATAGTGCTTAATATTTGCAAATTTTATAATTTGAATTGATATTTTAGAGGGCAGCCTCATGCAAGACTTTTTCTACGACTCAAACCCATTACCACTGGGTCACACAACAACAATTTGAATTGATACTTTATTGGCACAAAATAAAATAATAAATAAATATAAAATTTATCTTAAAATACTATTTGACAAACTAATCAAGTCAATTAATTCAAAAATATTAAAAATAATTTTATTAAATACTTCTACTAAATAATTTCAATCACATTATAATCTAGAACTTAATAAATTACATATTCTTTATCATTTAAGTATAAATACAAAATTGTATAATAATATTATTACAGAAGAAATACAAAACTTGCAATTTATTCTCTAAAATATATTCTTTAACAAGTAACCATGCACAAAATATTACATAATAAGAAAAACATTCAATGCACACATATTATTATTTATATTTCAATTAATATTATAAATTATTCTAAGTATATTGCATTATCATTCTTTTACCTAAAAAGTGCATTCTAGGTACAGTTTGATAAAACAAGAACAAAAATACTTTGCCAAAAAAAGTGTAAGATGGAAATTACCAAACAATAAAATACTTTAAGGATGAACTTCAGCACAAAGTACATTTCTTAAATAGACCTTTTAAGAAATGTATTTTTGAATGCAAATGCAAATGCAAATGTTACACCAAACCAAAGATATTTGACAACTCTAACTTGGAAAGTTACGACACTCATTCAACATGCTATGCAGTTCATCTTAGACTACCTAATGAAAAGGAAAAACAAATAGAATAAAGCAATAGTGGTTAATGAGTAAACTGGATAGCTACACAACCTAAACACCGATAACCCCACTAGGTGGGGTAGGCTAGCTACACAACCAAAAGCCAGATTTGAGAACCATAAACATATTACCTCTTATTCTTCATAAATAAAAAGGTAGAAATTGTGAACTGTTGGAACAAAATATACAACAAATCGCATGAATCATGTGAATTAAGTTCATTGGTGGTAAAAGGCGAATCGCTCGCCCCCAGCGCCTCCGTCAACCCGTCCCATGTGAATTAAGTTCATGATGATCTAACAGGATACCTTACCATGCAACTATTAGACAAATGAACATACAACCAATTTGACCTACTAGTCACATAATCCAAGGAAGAAGATATACCTATAACCCTTACAGCGGCATTACTACTCTCTTGAATTGATTTTATGGCTTCACCTTTTTTCCCAATCAAATTCACAGCTTGTGATGAGGCTACTAACAAGTGAACTGAGCAGGTAGCAGCAGTGGATCCAGAATTTTTATGATCAGACACACTATCTGATATACCATTAATGTGTTTAAAGATTCTTAACACAGCATCGATTGCAGGGGGTATCTTAGCTTCTAGCTCTTCTTTTCCAGATATCAGGACCTGACATGAGAAGGTTCCGATGTATATTTTGTTACTAGTTTTTCAGCAACTAACACACAACATCAAAGCCTAACAAATTCAAGAAATAATACCCACAAAAGATATAGAAAAAAGCCTGCATTATGAGCCAATAAACATAGTTAAATCATAAAGTTTTTAATTCTTTCTTATTAATTATTGTGCGGTGCCCCTTAAGTTGATGAGCCTACACATTTGCTACGGCATGCAAGAAAGCCTAACAAATACAAGAAATAATACCCACAATTATGAAAAGCTGCATATAGGGCCAATAAACGTATTTAAATAATAAAGTTTCAATTCTTCTTTGTTAATTAATTTGCAATACTTTTTTAACCATGTATAAGCTGAAAATATTTCCATAAATTATGGGATATAATAAGCTAATTTTCATAAAAGTATATTTAGTTTTTTAGAGAAATTTATTAAACATTTTAGTATTTTATGAAGAATAAGGTGTTGTATCATTCTATAAAAAGGGGTTAAGATCACATATTACATAACAAGTTTTTGACTTAATATAATTTTCAATTTCCAACATGTGTAGCCATAATCTCTTTTCTTACTTCCCACCATATTTATCATTCAGAATCTCTTTTCTTTAATTTTTGTCAATTATAGACTTTATCCTTTTTCCTTTTCTTCTATTGCTTTTTTCTTTACCTTGTGAGACCTTCAATCAAAACCTTAAACCAACAATCTCATATTTCACTTTTTTTTTATCTTCTCCTTCTCCTTATCATTACACATCTTTTTCTATATTGCATCCTCTGCACATTTTTTTATCATCGCCTTTTAGTGTTTTGTTCCACTACCATCATTAATTCTCTATTATCATCCATTCTCGAATTTTTCCTATTCCTTTTACCAACTGTCATAATTGGATTACTTTCTCTAGTCTTCATCATTAGCAAACTTATCTTGTCTAGCCATCATTGTCAATTTGTCAAATATAATTGCAAAAATTATAATTGCAAAAATTATAAAAATAAGGAGAGAACTCACAGATTTTATTATTTCTACAAACTCTTTACAAATTCCCCAAGTAGAGCTCAAGGTTCGCTTGGTCGTGTGCTCTACAAGGGTTACAAAGCCTTCCTTTTATAGGACAGAGGTAGAGATGCTGGGTGCTCATTAGGCCCCATCATCACATGCTCATGCCTCCGTCAATAAGGAAGAATCTACTAGGGCTGCTTTACAACTCGCAGCCTACACGCTTTTCATAGGGCTTCTTTACAGCTTGCAGCCTTATCTTACAACCCGTGATCAAACTTTACAGCTTGTGATCTTATCTCTTCCTACTATAAGTACAGAAATAAGTTAGTGGCTAAATTATTTTGATTCCTTGTGGGTCCACCACGTCAGCAAGGCTTCTGATGCTTATTCCTTAAGAGACGAAAAGAGGCCATCATTCTAACAGCGTCATGTAACAGATTTGCAGTGGTTTCCAGCTGTTCATCAACCTGTTTAGTAGCTGGATACCAATCAGACCACCAGTTATCGGATGTGCTTCTTCGTTGGCACTCTTGCTTTTTTAGGGAGCGCAGCAGCCTAAGCTGCTGTAGCACATCAGTGGCTCTGATAGTTGCTTACTGCTGAAGCTCATGGAGTTGTTGGTCAATTTCTGTTGCCTTTTCAAGGGTGATTGGATAACTTCGGTGGAGGGACAGTAATATCTGCTGGTATCGTTCAGTGAGGTAGAGAGGGCCTTGAGGATCTAGGTCAGCTGGGCCATCGGACCCTAGAGGGTTTATTGTTGAAAGATTTGCCAAAAAAGCTATGATAGATTGGCAGTCGGTTCTAATAGTTAATTCCTTCTTGTCAAGATAATAAATCTTTAGTGCTTCAAGGGAGTTCATGACTGCATAAATCTCTGCATCTATTGTTGATTTTACTGGGGAGAACTCCCCGCTTGCATAAGCGCAAACCTTTTCGGTTGACCTTGGATCATACTTGCTTTTCTTCCATTTGCATATTCCACCCCATCCTTCCATACAGCCGTCTAATTCTAGGATGGTGTAGCTATCTTCGGGTGGAACTTCAAGCTCAGGAAGCTTCATGACTAGTTCCTTAATTTGCTTGACCAGTGTCCAATCATGGGAATTCATTCTTTTGTCACCAGTTGGGCTGGTCTTCGCATAGAGCGAGCTGAGTAGTTTTCCTAAATTAGGAATATAATTTCTCGCATAGTTTAAGAGCCCGAGCCAAGAACGCATACCATGCTTTGTTGTTAAGTCTTCATTCTTGAAATCAATAATCTTGGAGATAATATGAGGTTGGAGCTTAATTTTTCGGTTGCCCAGAACTGCTCCAAGGAATTCAATTCCTGGGACTGCTATCTTCATTTTTGTTGGACTCAAGATAAGCTCATTCTTCTGACAAATATTCAGCATGGTTTTCAAATGCTTCGCATGTTCTTCTTCATTTTTAGAGAAGACCAAAATATCATCAATGTATACCACAATAAAATCTTCCGTTCCCTTAAAGCAATTGTCCACTTTTCTCTGAAATATAGCAGGAGCATTCTTTAGCCCGAATGACATTACCAGCCACTCGTATAAGCCATTAGGGAACCAGAAAGCAGTCCATTTGATCGAGTCGGGATGCATTGCTACTTGAAGGAATCCGCTTTTTAAGCCAAACTTAGACTAAACCTGCCTTGTCCCAGTCTTCTTTAAAATGACATTAATTCCTGGTAGGTTGTATTGATCCTTGTGCGTTAAATCGTTCAAACGCTTATAATTAAAGATCATGTGTTCCTTGTCTTTTACTTCCTTTCCGGTTTTTGAATAAATAGTAGTTCCTGAGTTGACGATGATAGCTGTCTTGCAGTATATACTCTTGCTTGGCCTGATTACCCCTAATACTAGCAGGGTATTAATATGTTTTATAAAAGCCTCCTTTTGTTGGGGTGTTAAGTGCTTCAATGGCCGATCTTCGATAATAAAATCTGGATTTTTGATATCCAGATGTCATAGAATTTGATTTTTAGACCAATGTAGGAGAGGATTTTCTCCTATGAAACCCTGGTCTTTTAACTCTCTTAATAATGGCCCAAACTGCTCCTTGAACTTTTGTGACGATTTCTCCATAGAATAATTTAACAATTCCTTAATCTGAATGTACTCGTCTTCTTCCGGATCTAGCTCTTCTATGGCTGCAGTTGTATTGGCAGTGGGTAATGTATTAATAGTAGTTAAGTTCTTATAAAATGTTACCACATTGCCTTCAATCCGGACTCCTCCATGCATTGCGCGGATGAAATTGCAGCCAAAAATCATCTGAATTTTATCGCCAAGGACCATTGGGAAGCTATATGTATATGGAATCCGGAATACATTTTCGCCTATGAGCATTCGTCCTGGTTTTAGCTTCATTTTAGCTGTTTGCTGTGAGTTAATTCCACTTAAATGAACAATAAAAGTGTTGTCTTCAAATGCTTCTTTTGGGACGGAATTTTGATCTACACGGCACGTAGTTGCCCCGGTCTAGGATTGCCTTCAGAGAAAATCCTAGGATCACTGGAATTTCCATATCAAGCTTTAAGTTATATAGCATGTTTTTGACTAACCTTGGTCCTTGAATTTCCTTGGCCGTTGTAATCCTTCTAGTTGTTTCCTCGTAAAGCATGCTAGTAATTACTTCTTCCATATTGTTTTCCTTTTCCAGTGCCATGAGGTCTTCCCTTAATTCATCTTCAAGTAATTCTTCATATCGAGTCTTATAGTAGGCTACTTCCTTTTGCAACCTCAATTTCACCATTGCACCATGCGAAATCAAATTGTTGTTCCTGCAATAGTTTGTTAGGGAAGAAAGGGGCAGGTGTAGCAAGAGCTACAGGTACCTCTCTTTTGAAGTAATATGGTCCGCACAGATTGCAGACTGTGATTAAAACACTTGGGGCAGTGAATTCTTGCCCTTTTGATAGTAGCCCTTTTACAACACGTACATTTTTCAGGCTGTGGTGGAAAGATGTTTGAATTTAAGCTCCATTCATGTTCACAATTGTATTGTTCATCTGTGACTTTCACCTGAGGGCAGTGACCACTGTCTATCTGTCCAAGCATTAGAATAGATTCATTTTATTTGGTACTGCTAATGCTCTTAACTCACCAAGTACGTTCTTACTACTTTTTTCAAATTTAATATCATCTTCTATGTCATATTCAAGTTGTCATGTATTTGTCATAATCATTATGCTCCTACATTCTCCTTAAAGATTTTCCTAACTTCCACCGCTTGATCCTACGTGTCATGCACATTTTTCATCTGTTAATATTATGCTTGAAGCACATATCTAACACCACTAACCTATGTTAAGAGGTTTAAGTTTTCTACAAGACCTTGTAATCTTTATAAATTTTTTTATTCTTCTTTCGGGCCATAAAAAGTCAATTTGAGACTTATTATTTTCACTTTTAAAGGTGACCATCTAGTTTGTCAAAATTTTGAATTTTGTAATAGCTAAACGGTGTCTAAAAGGGAAAAGACATTGAAGAAATTCCATAGCAAGAACAACCTAGGCGAAGGTGGCAAAATGCTAGGGAAATTCCATAGCTAATCATGACTCAGATCGATAAAACCTGTAAGAAAGTATCAACGGATGAGCACCTCGGCGAAGGTGGCAAAATGCTGAACGATGATGATGAAGATGTTGGTTTCGACGATGAAAACAATGAAGACGAAGAGATCGATGAGATGATGTATGGAGAAGATGAGAGCAGCAGCGATGATGACCAAGAACTAGGTCAGACATGATCGCTCTCGAAGTTCTTTTTGTACCTTATTAGATATATCAACACTCTTGAACTATGCATTTCAACGGTGTTCACTTTATATCAACACTCTTTTTGTACCTTCTATGGAAAATTTTGTTTAGTATACAATTTTGCAATGTTAAGGGTGAAGTTTGAATTAAAAAATAAAAAATAAAAAATAAATAAATAAATAAACCTGGGCAAAATAAAAACTCACAATGCTATCGTTAACACCAATTGGAGCTTCCAGAACACGAACACGAGCCCTGGTCTCCTCACAAAGCTTTTTAATAAGCTCCCCTTTGCGGCCAATGATACTCCCCACCTTCAGCAAGGGCACAATGAGGCGGAACACATTATCGCCGGGCCACCCAGGCCATTTCTTGACCACCAAGCCGCCTCCGACCTTATTCTCTGTGGCTTTCTCGGTAGCAGAATCCTCTTCCACCCCTGTGGCAACTCCCGAGGTATCTTCAGCAGTTGAGGCGCTCTCTTCTTCGGCAACTTCGGCCGCAGCGGAGGAAGGAGGAATGTCGATATTGCTCTCAGAGTCCAAGGGGGCAGCGTCTTGACCAGCGGACTCCAGCGCAGCCGCCATTGCTACAGGCTGAGAGGGTACGGGAAGGCGAGGGTTCTCTGAAAGTGGGCGGGCAAGAGAAAGCGTTTGTCTTTCGGACTTCGGAGCAGCCAGAAAGCTGGACTAAATCGTAGTCTCACGTGATTTACACGCAAGGGGAAAAAACATTAGCTAGGGTTAAAATTGATGACTATATAATTAATTTAAAAATATTTTAGTAATTTAAGTCTAAAATTACCAAATTAATTTTAAAAAATTTCTATAAATACACATCAATCTCACCGCTCATCCTCCCACTCTTGTACTCTTAACTCCTTCCCTTAAGTCACCATTTATTCTCTATACTCACATTTTCTCAAAATATTAACTAATTTTTATTATTTTATTAGTTATTTTATAATAATTTATTTACTTAATTCACATAATTCATGTAGATCTTGTGCGGCCGATAAGAGAGGGGTAAATTATCCTACGAATACAAGAGAACCTTTCTCGACTATGTCGACTTAAGTAAGTGCACACTTAATAAAGAAAAACAATAGTAATAAAAATAGTACGAGACAAACAAATTTACTTGGTTACAGTTAGGGAGGTTGTTAATTCAAGACAAATGAAGCACTAGCAAAATCTCCTTCTCGAATAAACGGTCGAAGGTGGAGAAGCCTCATACACAGAAATTGAGCTCAAAAAACTAGAAACAGAGAAAACAATTTAGTACAAAGTGTGTTGTCGAAACTAGTTGAACCAGGACCATATTTATAGTCCTTAGTCGAACTTATTAGGATGGTGATGTGGTACCTTCCCAGGCGCCAAAATCGGTCTCAGCGCTCTCATGTGGATAAACTCTATCCCTATCCACAATGGCTCTACAACGTGGTGCGGATAAGAGTTTATCGACTCTCGGGTGCTTAGACTAGGTCCGGGCGCCTGGACGGTCTGGACACCCTAGACTACCTGAAGTCAACTCTGTGTTGACTTTTCCCGTCTTCGGCTATGGTCGTTTGAGTAATCTCCGATACCCGGAATAGGGCTCATCCGAACCCATTTTCGGATCTTCTCGAGCGGACTTCCTCCCCGGCTTCTCGTCTCTCAGACCGCCACGTGCGTCCTTCTCACTCCGCCGGTGTACTCTTCCGCAGCTTTTCGTCCCTTGATGTGCCAAGCCCGTTGACTCGATTCTTGCACCATCTTTCTCGTCCGCCGCGTCTTCCGCGCGACTTCTTGTGCTCCTAAGCTCCAACACACTTAGACACAAGGCATCAATACACAACAGGACCTAACCTAAATTGACTTGATCACATCAAACTACTTAGGACACCAACAATCTGTTCCTTTTTTATGTGATCAACTCAAGTTAAAGTTAGGGTTAAAATAAAAACTTTAATTAAATAAGAAGTACAATGCAATAAAATATGCAATGAAAATTCAAAAGTACTACCTTTCCCTAAACTTTTCTTAACTCTCTCCCTTTGATCACATTAAAAATAGGGGCACTAACTTAATAAAAAAACTTGAAAAAAATTCTAAGGGTAAAATAAGGTAGTTAAGATTTTATAGAAAAAAATTGGGAATTAATATTCAAGAATTCAAATTTTTAGAATATAAAAACCATATTTGACAAAATAATTCTAAAAATTAGTTTTAATCATGAAAATTTTTACCGTTATCAAAGAAAGTAAACCAAATTTGTAAAAAAAAAAAAAAAATCATGAAAAGATATATTTTTTCTGATAGAAAAATAAATTAATTTTGAAAACATATAATTTTTGTTAAGATAATTAATAAAAATATCTTTAGAACTAACAAAAATTATATAAAAAAAATCTATGTGGAATAGAAAGCCCAAGTATAGATATATTTAAATTTAAAAAAATAATTTTGAACATTTTTAATATTAAAAATTGTTATTTTTAAAAAAAAAAATTTACAAAAAAATAATTATTCATCAAAAAATTAAACAAAAAAATTCTCCTAACATTTGCTTCTATTTCCTAATTGAAATAAAAATTTTGAATAAAAATTCATATGAAAAATTAATGAAAACATTTTTTAAAAAAATAGATATTTTTAAAAAAGAATTTGTAAAAAATTTATTATTGCTTAGAATTTTTTTATATAAAATTATGTTAACAAAAATTTTATTGTTTAAAAAAATTGGGTAAAGAAATTCTAGTAGAAAGATTTAAAACAAATTTTGCAATTAAAGTATTTTTAAAAATAAAATTTAAACTAAACGTGTTTTTGGAACCGAATATAGTTTTCTACCTACTGGATTAATCAAATATCTTCTAGGAATATATTTTTGTGCAATTCTTCTAATTTAACTCTGATGATATCTAAAATTCCGGCTAACATTTAAGTTTCTAAAGGTATTCGAGCATGCAGAAGTAGTTCTACTTCTTTATTTAGTTTCTTATTTTCAATTATGATTGCATCGAATAGTTCTAACTAACATGATTTTGTTAGATGTTCTCGTAAAACCTAAACCACATGAATTCTAGATAACCGAAATAAGAATTCGTATAGGAAATACAAGAACAAGAAGATCTAGTTTCATCGTATAACATGGCATAATAAATAGACATAAATAAATTGACAAGGAA
>JBAMIE010000007.1:1817339-1828682 GCA_037177295.1 Kaempferia parviflora | reverse complement strand
TAATTTTGTTAATAAAAAGATCTTATAATACCAAACACATCAAAATCTTTAAGTTGTTTAAAATAAGTTCATCCAAATACTTTAACTGTTTATTTTTAAAATAAGATCTAACAGCTTATAAGTTCCTAAAACAACTTATAAGTTGTACGAGCTTATAAGTTATTTTTTATAAGTTTAGCCAAACACCCTCTAAGTCTCTGTAAAATGGATTAATAAGATTAAATCTTAACTAATGCATGATACGTGAAGGGGTTTAAGATGCCTAAGTGGCGCATTGGCAATGATGTTTTAGTGGTTTGCAAGTGATTCAATTTTTCAGTTATTGCGTATTGTAAGTTTTTTTTCATCTGGTGGGATGATAAATCTAGGATGTTGGCTGTTGGGGATTGATCCTGTTTGAAATTGGAGAGAACGACCGAACACATTGAGCTTAAATGTTGCGGAAGTTGACTCTATTAAGACCTTGCGGACAGAATGCTTCGAGCTTCACCATCCTGCGCACCAAAGAAAGACTAACAAGTGGAGAAACGTTAGAGACCGAGCTAGGGAAAGGGTCTCCAACTCTGGTGCTCCAATGCTTAAGTCAGTGACTGAGTGCCAAAAGAGTGGATGAACAATAAAAAATGCAGGATGTGTAGATGCGTCGTCCGTATACCTGCGTCAGTGTATGGGGACCCCTTTTATAATGTGAGCTCCTCCCTTTGCACGCATATCAATGTGTACCCTGCATAGGGTAAACCGCTCTGGCATTCTGATACCTTTCCCTACGTGAGCATATTGTTTCTGTATCTTGTCAGGTTTTGAAAGCTTCCACCGTACTAAAAGTATACAACATATCCTCTGGTACTTGATCTTCTGACAACTAGTATGCTAAGCGCCAACGGGAGTAGATGAAGTTGATGGGATATGGAAGCTTCAATTGTCCTTGCAATTAGTCCGCTAGGTCGGTCGACCCATCCATCTGGTCGAGCATTCTTCTTGGGTCTAGCTCGGTCTGCTCAGTCAAGTTGCTGACTGACTTGGTCTTCCTTGACTCTGACCCGACTCCGATGGTCCTACTTTATACACCGCATCAGGGACGCTTGCACTAATGGAAAATTTCTGTGGGGTCAAATCGGTCACTTATAGGATTAGTTAGTTCGAAGGGCTAGAAACCTGGATTATCCAAAACAATGAGGGGGATTATAATATTGAATGTGAATTGCATATGTACATCTAATAATCCGGGTTGTTAACATCAATGAGTTGTTAACCTATTATGTGGCAAACTTTATAGTGGATGATCCATGCAAAATGGACTAAGGTATACAAGGAGAGAAGCTTCATTCAATGGGCATGCTATGATCTAACTGACCTTCTTCTTCCTCTCTTTTCATTCATATTTAAAAAAATATGAAGCTCCACGAGGCTGAATTTGAATCCAGAGGATCACTGTCGCGCAGATATTATCGAGGAAGTAAAACGTTAATATCAGGGTGTTATTGGATGTACTTCTCCCATACCATCACAATTACTACAGTACGAATGCAGACAACGGATGTGATTGATGACTGAAAGCTTCCAACCACAAATCAATGTCTGTCCGATCCCCAACCATGCTTCACGTCCTCACAGTTTCCAATTCCATGTCTCAATCTTTCAACCATCATGCATGGACAAGTCGGTCATGTATAAGATTATTAATTAATTTAATTGCCATAAATCAGCTGGGAGCAGAATTCGTGGGCACCTTCATCCTCATCTTCGGCGCCACGGCGGCGCCCATCGTGAACCAGAAGTACAACGGCGCCGAGACGCTGATCGGGAACGCCGCCTGCGCCGGCCTCGCGGTGATGGTCGTGATCCTGTCAACGGGCCACATCTCCGGCGCCCACCTCAACCCCTCCCTCACCATCGCCTTCGCTCTGCTCCGCCACTTCCCCTGGGCCCACGTCCCCGCATACATCCTTGCCCAGGCCTCCGCCTCCATCTCCGCCTCCTTCGCCCTCAAGGCCATCTTCCATCCCTTCCTCTCCGGCGGCGTCACCGTCCCCTCGGTCCCCACCGCCCAGGCCTTCTCCATCGAGTTCGTCATCACCTTCAACCTCCTCTTCGTCGTCACCGCCGTCGCCACCGACACTCGCGCAGTAATTAACTATATAGATATTAATCTTCAATTAATTGAGTACACAATGCGACTGATACATACACCATCTGCCTTCGTTTTATATATATGTATACAGGTCGGAGAACTGGCCGGAATTGCCGTCGGAGCCACCGTTATTCTCAACATTCTCATAGCAGGGTCAGTCGACGAATACTTGTCCTAATTCTTACAAGTTAATTATACGTTAATTAATTTTATGTTTAAATATGTATCAATTGTAGGCCGTTAAGCGGGGGATCAATGAATCCTGTTCGAACTCTGGGACCGGCAGTGGCAGCAGGAAATTACAAGCAGATATGGATATATCTGGTCGCTCCAACGGCTGGCGCGATCGCCGGAGCTACGGCCTACACATTAGTGAAGCTGAAGGAAGAAGACGAGCAGATTCCGCAGCGGAGCTTCCGCCGCTAGACGTTGGCAAAACTTGTGCTCGCATGATCTTTAATAACAACAACAAAAAACTAATGTTTGCTTAATATAAATTAAATGACAATGTTTTGAAGGTGGAGACTTGTAACGCATGATTAAATAATGATTAATGATGTTAATGGTTCTTTGGTTTGCTGTGCGATTGTGTGGGGGCGAATGATCACTAGGAAGAGAGTTGGGTTGCCTCAGTGGTCCGGCAATGAAGGGGATGCTGCTGTAGAACTTGCCCTGTGAGTTGCTTAAACTATAGTAATAAGCAGTTTGGAATTTTGTATTTTGTGTTTTTAGTTTGAAGCTTCCTCTTTAATTTCTGTGTTCTTTCTTGATAACATTAGGGGAAGAAAACGTAAGTTTTTGGGTATCAGTACTGAGGGAGACACTGACCGTTCGGAAATTCTAGCTAGCTACATGTTTTTTCTTAAAAAAAATGGTAAAAGATCCTTTCATATCAGTTCAGATCCTCTGTCCCAATATCACTGTATCCCCATGTTCCCTTGCCGATCGGACCGACCAAATCACATCTCAAAGATGCTGTGCACATCACGAGGATATTGCACATATATCGAGAATATTACAGCCGTCCGATCGACAAGGGGACACAAAAATACAGTGATATTGGAAGAGAAGATCTTACCTTTCATATCAAAGTCATTGGGTATCGTTTTTATCAAAAGAACACTTTCTAAATATTAAAATGGTGTTCGATTATATTTTTCATTAAAAAATATTTTTATTTCAATATTATCCCCGAAGCGGTCATAATTTTAGCTTCTATACCGACTACGATTGTCATATACAAAGATAAATTTTCACTAAAAAAATATTTATATAGGAGCTTTTTTTTTTTACTTTCAAGAATAATTTTTAACTACGTACCCCTATACTTTACCATCAGTTTGAAAACTGTCCTCTTGTTGCTATCTCTATATCATATAGAAACAGTTTTTATAACCGTCAGTAAAAGTTAAAAATCGTTCCTATTATTTTTTACAGGTACGGTTTGAAATCGATATTATACGTGGTACATATAACAATGATTTCAAACTGCTTCTATAGCTATAAATTTAGCGGTTCAAACCGCTCTGAAAACTTTTAGATGTTAGAATGAATTTAAATAGCTCTTACAAGCCATGCATATAAGAGCGATTTCAAAAGACCTAAATGTTATGAGTATAAGAGCACTGCTACTACATGTAGACCTGACCCCAGGCTCGTAACCAGGTCAACAGATCGGAACCTGATTCCAGACCAAATTAACCGATTGGTGGTTCAAGTTTTTATTTTATTTTTTCTTTTAAACATTGGAATCAAGGTTTTTTTTGCTCGAACCTAGGTCTCCTAAATTAGAACCTAATATCCTAACTAACTAGATTACAACTATTAATATTTTTAAGTGTTAGTTAATTATTTAATAACTAATCAATAGTTTCTTTTGCTATATTATTATTTGTAAGGAGAAGAGGAAGAAAGATATTTTTGATTAACTGTAGGAATATAAGATTAGGGTTACCCATGGAAAGAACTCTAGTTTCGATTGCTGCTAAAAAGAGTAAAGAAAAAAATTTAGGGGGTATTTGGTTGGGTGGAATGGACGTGGGGAATGGGAAAGGAATGGAAAATTAGTGCTTGGTTTGGGGAATTGATGGTGGGTCCTAAGGATTCAATCCCCTAGTGTACTTAGTGAGTCAAAGGGTCGTGCACCACTAAGTAAGGAATCTTGGTGGTGAATGAGAAAGTACAAGAGAAAGTGAAGGAAAAATGAATAACTTATAAAAAATTATATATTTATAAGAATAAGGAAAACATAAAAAGATATACAATAGCCAAGAAATATGCTAAGAAAGTAGTGAATGAAACAAAGAATAAAATTTTTGAATAATTATATCAAAAATTGGGTATAAAAGAAGGGGAAGGGACATTTATAGAATAGTTAAAGTGAGAGAAAGGAAGACAAGAAATCTTATTCAAATAAAATATATTAAAGATGAATCTAATAGGGTACTAGTACACGATGGAAAAATAAAAGAGTGGTGGAAGAAGTATTTTTATCAACTTTTTAATGAAGGTTTAGGCGATCAACTTAACTTAAGTAATTTAAGTAGGTAAAATGAGTATAAAAATTTAAATTTTTATCGTAAAATTTAAACTTCAAAAGTAGAACAAACTTCAAATGGGACACATAATGGAATTAAAAGCCGTTGGGCTAGATGATATTCCGATAGAGGTACGGAAGTGCCTAAGGAGACAAGGTATTGAATGACTTACAAAATTATTTAACATGATATTGAAAATGAAAAAAATACTTAATCAATGAAGGGTAAGTACTCTAGTTTCTTTATATAAGAACAAGGGAGACGTACAAATTGTACAAACTATAAGATGAGTCATACCATGAAATTTTGGGAGAAAGTAATATAAAAAGGATTAAGGAAGAAGACCACAGTGATCAAAAATCAATTTGGGTTTATGCCTGGAAGGTCAAAAATAGAAGTTATACATCTTCTTAGATAACTAATTAAAAAATAGCAGGAGAAAAAATAAGATCTACACACGATATTCATTGACTTAGAAAAAACTTATGATAAAGTCTCAAGAGAAATTATATGAAGAATTCTAGAAAAGAGAGGTGTCAGCGTAACATATATTGAACTAATTAAGGATATGTACGAGGATGTAACGACGAGAGTAAAAAATTAGGCGGAGTAACTGAAGCATTTACAATAAAGGTAGGGTTACATTAAAGATCAACTCTAAGTTCTTATCTTTTTTACACTAATTATAGATTAACTCACTCACATAGTCAAGATGGTATCGTGGTGGAAGAGTAAATGTTTAACTAGAATCTTGACAGGAAACACTAAAAGGGAAAGATTTTAGGCTTAATAAAATAAAGACAGAATATATGAAATTTAAGTTTAACAATATTAGACGTAGTAATGAGATAATTGTTAAGATAGGAGATGACGAGCTGCTCGAAACTGAGAGCTTTAAATATTTAAGATCATTTTTGTAAAATAATGGAGGCATTGAAAGAGATGTCTCACATAAAATATAAGCAGGATGGTTGAAATGGAGGAGAGCGTCGGATGTTATATGCAATCGTAAAATACCTCTAAACTTATAAAGAAAAATTTTACAAAACTACAGTTAGATATGTTATGTTATATGGAACTGAATGTTGGGCTATGACTCAAGAACATGAGTAGAAGATGAGAGTTGCAGAGATGAGGATGCTAAGGTGGATGTGTCATATATGAGATTGGACAAAATAAGAATTGAAAGCAATAAAAAGAAAGTCAGAGTTGCATCTATTGATAGAATTGAAAACTCTGAGAGACATGTTTAAGATGATATGAGCATGTACTTAGACGATCAATAAATACTCCAGTTTGGCGATGTGAAATAATGACAAACACACATATCAAACGAGGAAGATCAAAAAAGAGTTAGCTAGCAACAATAAATAAGATAAAATTTATTTAAGTATAGATAATGATATAGTAGGAGATAGAGCTTAATAACGTAAAATGATCCATATAACTGATCCACCTTGTGGGATAATGCTTGGTTATTGTTGTAAAGTTCCAGTAGATTGATAATATTAAGTAAAAATGAAGTTCTAGAAGCTTGGGTTAATTAATTTGTACTAGGTAGATAAGGAATTTCTAGAGACAAGGAGTCAAGAAGGATCTAGCCTTGGTGTGGTTGAAACTGGAGTGTTAGTCGACTAGTGTAGAGGGACAATCTATTAGGATACTCTGGGAGCTAGGAGATGATTAGCTCCAATCGCTTCGTTGATGATGATTTACAGCGGAAACTTGAGGCAATACTAACATCTTCGATTTTACTTGGTATCCACCTCATTGCGGTAACTAATCCAAGGGTCTACTCCTCATCACTCATGGATGCACTATGAAACCTCCTTCATGGAGGAGGAAAGGTCTCGTACAAACTTAAACACAAGAATACATGAGAGAATACGACAATAGATACAACAAAAATAAGGAAAGTAAATACAACAATAAGGAACCTTGCTCTTGGTTAGGGGTGTCAATTCGGGTGGGTCGGGTCGGGTTGAGAAATTCTTTTAACTCCCAACTCGAACCCGAACTCATCCCGAAACCCCTCAACCCGACCAACCCGAACCCAAACCCGATCCGGACAACCCATATAACCCAATTCAAAATAATTTTTTGGCTATTTTTCAAATAATTATTCACTTTTATCTCAATACTTAATCATTATTATACTAACATTGATATTAATATACATAAAAATATCTTAATTTTTAAAATAATTAAAATTTAATTTAACCCTAAAAAATTAACTAACCCCTAAATTCGGGTCAACCCAAACCCAACCCGATCACCCAACCCGAACCCAATTTTTTTGGGTCGACTCGGGTTGGGTCGTCAGGTCGAGTCCATTTTTGACACCCTTACTCTTGATCTCTTATTGGTATGGAAACGTCTCTTGTAGACTCAAAAGTGTTGCAACACTTCCTCCAGAATCATCCAAGAACTGGTGGTGAAGATTGGAGAAGAAGAATTATTTTGAAATCCTTCGACGAATGTTTTTTATTCGTAGATTTGGGCTCCCAATCAATTGGCCTTACCCCCAATCGATTGCCACATCAGATCCGAGCAAATCCAGCCATTCAACCCTCGCAGCAGCTCTTTTCTACATCGCCCAATCGATTACCTAATTAATTATGAGGCTTCAATTGATAACCTGATGAATTCAGAAGCTCACTGTTTGCTCGCGAATTTCTCCCAATCGATTAAGCTCCTCGCGACAAAAGCACCATCTCAATCCATCACCTAATCAATTGGAGAAGTCTAAATCGATTGACCAATCAGTTCAACACCTATCTGTGCTCGCAATTTTCTTCTCCCAATTGATTGGGTTTGGCTTGATCTATTACCCAATCCATCCAAGCCCTTTCTGCTTCACAAAGAAAATCTCTCAATCAATCACCTGATCGATTGGGTCTGGCTCAATTGATCACCTGATCGATTGGCTCTCGCCCAATTGATTACCAATCAATTGCCTAACCCTAACTCACTTAACCCGAGTCTAGAGTTTCCTCGCTCAATATCCGGTCAACCGTGACCTATTGAAACTTCTTCACCAAGTATTTGGTCAGCCCTTGACCCACTTCGACTTTCCATCTCGTGCCAACTTCCTCCTTGACCTACTTGAATTTTTCTCTTCCCTAACCGTAGTTAGGACTTTCTCTTGCCAACGTGGGTCCCTCCCAAACCCACTTGGTTTTTCCTTACCTAACCGCAGATAGGGCTTCGTTTTGCCAACGTACGGTTCTCCTTGATCCACTTGGACTTTTATTTGCCTAACCCTCGAGTTAGGACTTCCTTTTGCCAAAGTGCGGTTCTCCTTGACCCATTTGACTTTTCTTTACCTAACCCTCTAGTTAGGACTTCCTTTTCTGAACATGTGATCCTTCTTGACCCACTTGGATTTTACCTTTGCCTAACCCTCACGTTAGGACTTTGCTTGCCTAACCTTATTAGTCAAATATTCGATCAACCTTGACCTAATTGACATCTTCTCCAATATTGTCCAACCATATTATCTAAACATCGAAACTCAAGCTTGAATCCACTTGAGCTTAGTCAAACTAGTCAACCTTGATCCGAGGATGATTGCACCAATTATACTCTCCCAACACAATCAACGATAAACTCGAAACTATGAAGATATATTTTAGATGAGTTTTGGGTTAAATAGTCAATTGCAATAGAGTAACAATATAATATATTGACTATGGAGTAGTCGACCAATGAATTTGAAATCACAAAGTCATGGTTTGGATATATTCATGGTTTAGGCAATCGAAAGATGTTGATCTAAGTTGATTGATGGTTGAATCAACTAGTGGGTAGTTGACTTAAACTTAAATAAAACGACTGGTGCATGGTTTATTCAAAATTTTATTAATTACACGAGATCTAGATAAATCTTTGACAATTATTGAATTATGAATAGTCAACTAGAACAGAAACCCTATAAAGAGGATAACAAATAGTCAATTAATCGACGAATTTGTCCTGAACAGAAACCCTATAAAGAGGGTTTCTTGGAGGTTGTGTAAAAGTTTCTGAGATATGTTCATGGAGGTTCTAGAATGAGCACTACTACATTGAAGAACCTTCAGAAGCAATCTGTAGCCATCATAAGCATGCAAAGTTTTTCATTTGTATATTTCTATCTATGTATTGTATTTACAATTGTATCTTTGTAT
Organism: Kaempferia parviflora; assembly: GCA_037177295.1. Lineage (NCBI taxonomy): Eukaryota > Viridiplantae > Streptophyta > Magnoliopsida > Zingiberales > Zingiberaceae > Kaempferia > Kaempferia parviflora. The sequence goes on along the minus strand of JBAMIE010000007.1, from coordinate 1,819,845 downwards.
CTCTTGTATTGTCGTAAGAACATTATATAAAAGGTGAAACCCATCATTTGATGGCCTTCTATGACTGCCCTATACTATTAGGAGGGAGTATATATATAGCCATCTTTTCACCTCTACACTTATATTGACCATATCGTTCCTATTATATATGTTTTCCCCTAATATACTCTTCTATATATCCTTTTCTTATCTTGTTTATGTTTTTTGGGTAAGAAAGTATTATTTTTATTTAAGTTTCATTGCAATCTTGATTGTATGATTTGATCCAATCAGTAAAGTTATGTTCATTTGAATGGAAAGTCAAGATGAGGAGATAAATGATCACAAAATTACACTTAAGGTTCTATCATATATCTCACTTTCCCTTCTCTCCCTTTATCATCCTATGACACTGTTGATTTAATTTTCTCAAGTTGCCAATTGATTTTGACATGCTTTATGGCCTGCCTTGCTTATTTAACTTGACCCATGCACCTCCTCGTCAACTTGTTCAACCTACCTACTTGCTAGGTTTGTTGATCTAGCTTGGTCCATTTTATTCCATTAACATCCATGCATACAATGGGGACTGATATTTCTTAAAATGATTTAAAAAATAAGGACAAAGGACATCTAGCAGATAATAATTTCTTGTGAATTGATGTTTAAAACTAATCTAACTTCAAAATATTCCATAATAAATAAAACTATTTCTAAACCAAACTCACCCATCAACGAATGAGGTCTAACTCTAAGTGGCTTGGCTTTAATTTGGTAGACCACGATCAATAAGTTAGAACCAAAGAATCAAATTGTGTTCTGTATTGATCGATGTGACAATTTTAGAATTAAGTTCTTAGCACATATATTTAATTGTCGCCGACAAGAAGCCGGAGCTTAATTTGAGTCTTGGCTTTCTCTCCTCCATATCTGAAGAGGCAGGTAAGATTCATGATAACTAATTAACATTCTTACTTTTGTTAATATTACATTTGTCAAAGACTATATACAAAGAAATTCAATGACTCCGGCCGGATTCCAACCCATGTGTTTTCTCTTCAGCTACTCATTGGCTTTGTTTGTTGTTCAAGTTTTTTATTCCATATAGGTCTCACTCCACTTGCCTTACAGTTTATATATACAAAATCTTATAGTTTAAGTTTGCATCCAGTTTCCCATGTGCTCGATTTTCTCAGTTAAAGGCAAGGCACGCTAAAATAGCCAGCAATTTTCAATAAAGAGTGAGTGTTGAAACACCATTTAAATGAGAAGCAATTACACTTTGTCACTACAATTTATTTTCTGATAAAGAGAAAAATGTCTTTAATTAGTTTTCTTTTGCCATAAATTATCTGCGTATGGAATAGAATGTATGTACGTAACTAAAGCATCTTCTTTTGCCATAAATATTATATCTATTTGATAGATTTCGTGGTCGTTTTCCAACTACTGATGATTGGTAAGGACGGCTCGTATTATTTATAGTTGGCGAATGATTTGGACTCATCATTGTTCAACATCATCGTAGAACGAACCTCCCGAGTTCAGAATGCCCCGTTTACCTTTGTGACTAGGGTGTTATGGTTAGACTAGGTATCTAAAGTTCAAAATTCAGTTATAGTCTATTAATGAAATTTTTCTCATGCCAATAGAGATATTTTTCTCTTATAAATCGATGATCTTTCCTATATATTTTCAATGTGGAACTATGTTTATAACCTTGCAACCTTAATAAATATCTCATATTGACTTATTTGAGCATGACTATCATTTTAGTAGTCTTACTTTATCAAGGGGCCTACATATATTACTTCTATCATATGGAAGGGATAGATCTCATCTACATCACTCACATCCCTTCACATAACTTATTACATACTCAGTGATCGACTTTATTGTCCACCCTGTTACAAGTGACGTTTTTCAATACAAAAGTACACAACTTTTTATGTAGGGAACCGTAGTGATTTTAGGTCTAAAGACTATTCATACCAATAATCACTATAAGAATGTTTATGACACTCATATAATGATCCATGAAATATTCTCATGACAGGTCATTCAGTATATATATTCTAATATATACTCATGTGTCAACCATCGCATATCCATGACTTGTGAGATTAAGTCATCCGTTAACCTACATGCTAGTCTCCACGCATTAATATTGTCCATGTATATTAACGCTTGACTAGGAATAATTAAGAGTAGTGTCATTTACAATCTCTCACTATCAATTCAACCAATTGATGTGTTGTAAACTAGGACCTACTAACATTGAATATTATTATACTTATTCGTTTGGTATTGATATGAAATAAATATAATAACCAACTTTGTCTTTTATTATGTGATGAAATATGATACAAAAAGTGTAGGGATCTAGGCATGCAAAATAAAAATTTTGCGGGCGAATACTTCGCACAATCGCAGCGGAAAGGATCCATTCTAGAAGATCCTTGTGAAAATATTGTTCGTTTTACTAAAATTATCTAAACTACTTTAGATCTACATGAAGAAATATACC
>JBAMIE010000007.1:1779040-1790703 GCA_037177295.1 Kaempferia parviflora | reverse complement strand
GAGGAGGTAAATCACGGGTGACTACTAGCCATAAGTGCAAATGGTCAAGACATGGGGGAGGTATATACTCGGGCACGCCAAGATTCAACCTCTAGACCTCATGTGGCAAGCTCTCATACCTTAACCATCGCATCGCTCCGAGGAGACAACTGAGCTACTTCATTGATCAAACTAGTGGATGAGCTAATTGGGCCAAGTATTACCTGGTAGCCGGTACAAAATTTTTGTGAAATCGGATCGATCACCACAAGCTCGACGTTATCACGCCTAATTAATTATTATTATTTTTAATTGGGCCAAGCATATCAAACGGGTTGGAAAAATCGAGTTGGTTAAATAGACATGGCAATCATCCATTCATTTTTTTTTTCAAATGTTAAAGTAAATGAACTTAAGGATAAATTAAATGGCAATCATCCATCTGTTTGCATTGAAGATGAGAATCGGGTCAACTACGACGTATTACAAGAATTTTTATCTGGTAGAATGAAAAATATAAGGCGAAGGAACTGAGCTTTCACGTTCCTAGGCTTTAGCAATTTACGAGCTTTTTACCTCAATTTATTTACTAACCCCAGAGATTAAGAAACTGATTTTCACGATTACAGTGGCATTTCTTGTTTTTCCTTTGTTTTCTTAGGATGTGTTATAAATATACATTCCAAACAAGGAATTCAAAGCAAATTCCTTATTAATTTTTAATAAGTTTTACATGTATATATAGTCTAAACAAAAAATCTGCTAATATTAATCAATAGTTAAGGCTTAGCCCCATTAATTGAAGGGGATGTGCCTCTTGTCATTTCCACGTAGGTGGCATAGTCACTATAATGCATTGTGTAAAGGGTGCTCTGGTAGCGAGTAACATGAAGTCTCATGCGAAGGGATTCATTTATCACACCATCATAGCCTGCCTTCCTCATAAGTGAATCCATGGTTTCCGTCTTTGTCCAACCTGATCCCAAAAATATAGTGGAAAAGCACAAGGTCTATCATGCTATTGTCATCAGGTAAAGCAGTGATTTATAACAAAATAAATGAAGGTGATTTTGGATGCTCTGGATTGGGCATAAGCTTTTAAAAGATAGATGGAATAAAACCATTATAAGCTTCGGAAGAAATTTTTATGGTAAAATGTCATGTCAAGCACCTCTACTTGCCTATGCAATATAGGGATCACTTCTCAATTCTGTGGACTGGTTTCACAATGCCGCAAAGGAGACATGAGAAGTTTACGCAACATTTAATTCCAACTTCAGATAAAGGAATGCTTGTACTGATTTAAAAAGCATGTCAAACAAAGTAGCTGAGAAAACCATATAAGATGAAAAACTATACCTTCCTGAGCAGGAACCTCAGGCAAGTATGTTGCACTGCACTCCATATTGCAATCAGGATCAACAAATTCAATTATCAATCCATGCTTACCAATCTGGAGGATGGGGATGGGACAATTATTGCATTACTGCTAATTCATGGCCTTAGTAGTCATATTCAGTCTTGAATGAAATGAAAGCTTCAGCATGAATAAATACTGCAATGAAAACTAATGTAGAAGAAACATACTTCCCAATCAAGGTAGTGGAGAGCAGATTCATAGTTAGTTAGTATAGATACGGTGCATTCCAAATATGGTAACTCCTTAGGCTGTATAGGAGGAAACCGATGGTCCCTCAGAGCACTGCAAGAAGACAAAATTATCCATCATTTACAGTTTCCAACAAAAATAAAATTACGGTAATAACACATCATGTATAGCAGAAAAATGATATATCCTTGTGAATGCACTATCTTATCTCATATGCCTTAGTCAATGAATTTTATTAATTTGACCAGAGAAAAAAAAATAGGTTTCAAGACCAAACTAGTTCAAGATGAAGAAACACATTTAAAAAACACGAAGGTTCATTTTACTAGTGGCATCAGCTGTTTTTTCTATGCCATACTGATAACACCTATTTCACCTGATATGCAATAACAAACTTTATATAACAGTAAAATTAGATTTTCTAAATTCTGGATTCATAAGCCTTCAACCTTATGACCAGAGAATTCACACCATATCACTGGTAGTGTTCCAGAACAGATATTAATCAAAATCTCTTAGCCCGGAGAGTAATATCATTAGTTTCATACATCAAAGTGGAATCAGTAATTGGATGACAATAAAAAAAAATATTAGGGTATTATGAGAAACTAAATTATTCAGGTAAAGCTTCTAAGATCAAAAGAAGACATAGCACCTTAGATAGTTGCATGGATTGTAGCAAAAAATGATTACGCTCACCCCAAGCGCCCCTCACCGTCCGTCCCCAAGTTATGTAAAGGGAAGTAAATCATGGGTCAGTTTATAACCAACCGCCAAGTTGTCTAAGGGGTGGAAGGGTTTTTTTCCAAGGGCATGCGCCCGCCGGAAATTGATCCCTTAGTCTCCTACCCTCTAGCCAACTGTTATCCTGTGGGGACTAATGTAGTAGATAAATTACTAGTAGATAGCAATCTCGGTGCACCTGCTTATAAATTTGTCTAATTGATCAAGAGGTGTAGCATATTGGAGAATACCTAGTTAATGCATAGTCACGGAAACCATCAACTATGTAGTGGGCTTCCAAAGTCCCAATACAACCACGGAGCCGTGGTTCTGCTCCATTCACAGCTTTCTTCCAAGTCACAAATAATGGGCTGAAACAAAAATAATAGGTTCATTGAATATACTAATTAAATGGCAATATCCTCTACTCTATGCACATACATATTGACCAAAATAAAGTTGATGTCAGTAGTTCTGCAATTAGGATTATGCATCATTTAGTTATTTAAGGTCTAAGGCACTAATTTTATTAATTCATCTAGTTTGTCAAAGTGTGCTTCAGTGAGAGCATATTAACAAAAAGCAAAAACTAAGAATGTCTATATCAAATCAGCCATGGGAGTATCATGATAGTAAAATATATGAAAAGTTAATTTGTTTACAACTACCACAAGAATTAGACAAGGTCAACATATCTCAAAAAATGATTAAGGAATATTACAATTATCAAGAGCTTAGAGTCCACAATTTACTTTCAATTAATCAACAAACTGAAAACTGAATTGGCCAAAGCAGAATCAAATTCAAAGAATTCAGAAAAATGTACTATGTCTATTTGTGTCGGGGAATGAAAGGATAACTATTTTTAAAGATTAAACTCCAATCCAAAGATAGAAAAATTAAAAGAATGACCTGGTAGAAATAATCAAATTGAGCTATGTCAAAATCCTGAAACCCAACAGCAATCCTAGGGGAAATTAATATACTCTTTAGCTAGTTATCTGAAGGTCTATTAAAAAAAATGAGATCAATGTACAACATCTAGGAGATTAAAATTGTTTAGAAGATTATTGTTGGTGCAATATACTCAATTTAGTGTTGTTATTCCAGGTTGATGTTTTGAGATGTTTTGATATTTGTACAGTATGTTAGTAACAATATGTTGGTGCAATCACGTTTGTGGGGAACATGATTGAGGTGAATTTAAGTTAGGCCAATGTGTGAATTAGGTAAATCTTGATTGGATATGATATTGGTAGTAAAAGGTGAAATCCGCCACCCAGCGGCCCCACACGGTCGGCCCCATGACCATCTACAAGGAGGTAAATCGAGAAGTTGTAGTTGGCCAATGCGGGGATTGTTTTTTTCCTCGGCTTTGCTGACGGTAGCAATTTTGCATCGCACTAGCCAACTCAACCCTACCTCGGGGCTGATTGGATACGATATTGCATGAAGTCCAGGTGGGTCAAGTTATGACAGGACATTTGGCAACCGGAAAATACAACACAAAATTAATGGAAAGTCGAGTGTAGGTTAGGTGTTGATAAGTGGAAGTCTAATAGGAAATTGGTAAGAAGAAAGTCCAACAATAGAAACTCCAAGATGTGTTGGCAGGGAAGACGAGGTCAAAGTTGACAGATTGATTGAATGCTTCACATATGATGGAAGTCAAAGAAGTCAAGGTTGACTAGATGTTTAGCAAATGAAGAGCAGGTAGGTCAAGGTTGACTCGGATTTAAAATTATGATACAAATAAAGTTGTAAACCAATAAATGGAGTAGGTATTATTGTAGATAGTTCGCTAAAGGATAAAGTAACAAGCGTAGTTAGAAAGGGGTATAGGATTGATTATATCTCACAGATAATAATGGCGAAAGAAACTATTACTGTAACTAGTATATATGCACCTCAAGTAGAATTAGATGAAGACGTCAAATCTAGATTTGGGGATAACTTAGATGAGGGATTACAAAATATCCTGTCAAACAAAATGATTTTATAGGAGGGGATCTAAATGGTAAGTAGGAGTGAAAAAGGAGGAATATGATATGGTGCATGGGGATTATGGATTTGGAACAAAAAATAAAAAAGAAAAAACTATATTGAATTTTACGATAGCTTATGAACTTATACTAACTAATACATTTTTTCAAGAAAAAAGAACACTTGTACAGAAGTGAGAACAATAAGTCACAAACTGACTTTCTTATAGTTAGAAAGAAGAATAGAAAGATTTATAAAGATTGGAAGGTCATCCTAGAGAAAATTTAACTACCCAACAACATAGGTTAATAGCGTTGAATATGCGCCTCAAACATAATATCAATAGAAAAAAAAATATGCACACAAATATAATATCAATAGAAAAAAATATGCATGACTCCTACAATTAATTGGTGGAAGTTAAAAGATGGAAAGTAAAATATATTTAAGGAGATGATAGGATTACAAGAATTATGAGAAATACATGGCGACACTAATACGACAATGCAAAAGATGACATTAAAATTCAAAAATGTAACCAAGAGGGTATTCGGTGAGTCAAAGGGACGTGCACCACCAAATAAAGAATCATGATAATGGAATGAATAAGTAAAGGAAAAAAGTGAAGGTAAATCAATCGGCGTATAAGGTATTATACACTTGTAAAAACAAAGAAAATTTTAAAAAGTATATAATGTCCAAAAAGTGGCAAAAATAAATAGTGAATGAAGATAAGAATAAAACTTTCAAACATTTATTTTGCCAACAGGATAAAAAAGGGAAAATGACATTTATAAAATATCTAATGCGAAAAAGAGGAAGACAAGAGATCTTATCCAAATAAGATGCATTAAAGATCAATGCAATAGGGCATTATTGAATGAAGAGGAAATAAAATAGCGATGGTTTAGGTATTTTCATTAACTTTTTGATGAAAATATAGGTAACCAACTTAACTCAGATAAAGTTTAGGTAATCCACTTAACTTAGATAATTCAAGTTGGTCAAAGCAGTATAGAAATTTAAATTTTTATCGAACAATTCAAATTTCAAAATAGAACAAATTTTAAATGAGATACAAAATAAAAAAGAAGTTGTAGAGATACGAATGTGCATAAGGAAACAACATATTGAATAAAAATGAAGAAAATATCAATATCAATGAAGAGCAAGTACTCTAGTGCCCTTATATAAGAATAAAAGTGATGTATAAAATTGGGCAAACTATAAAGGTATTACTAATAAATCATACAATGAAACTTTAGGAAAAAATAATAGAAAAAAAAAAGATAAAGGAGACCATAGTAACCTAAAATCAATTTAGATTCATGCCTGAAAGATCGACAATAGAAACTATACATCTTCTCACGCAACTAATTGAAAAGTATCGGGAACAGAAGCAACATTTGCACATAGTATGACCTAAGAAAAACTTATGATAGATTTACATTAGAAATTATATGGAGAATTCTAGAAAAGAGAGATATTAATATTGCATATATTGAACTAATTAAGGATATATATGAGGATAAAATGATAAGGGTGAAGACTTCAATAAATATGGGCTTGACTCAAACACATGAGCAAAAGATGAGAATTGCAGAGATATTAAGGTAGATGTGTGCGTACATACAAGGATGATCAGGATAAGAAACGAGAACATTAAAGAGAAAATCGGAGTTGCACCTATTGAGGAAAAACTGCGAGAGCCATATTTTAGATGGTACGAATAATGTACTTAGATGACCAATAAATTACGACAAATATGCACATCAAATGAGAAAAATAAAATTTATTTAAATATAGATAATAATATAGTAGGGGATAGAGCCTAATGGCGTAGAAGGATTCATATGGCCGACCCCACCTAGTGGAATAAGGCTTGGTTGTTGTTTGTTATTACTCTTAATTGTATTTTTCAACCTTTGAGAGGCATCTAAGAAAGAGAAAGTGCAGAGGAATTCTAGGAGTAATCCACCAAAGGATAGACCATGAAATAGGAATCGAGGGTTTTGAACCACGTAAATATCTATGTTGGATTTGTATTCATCTATCTTGTTACATCCTAACACAATTATAAAATTGAACATCAAAAAAGAGCAATGAATAATTCACCCCCACCCTCCTCTAGTTGGCTTAATCAATCTAACAAGTGATATCTAAGCTAGGAAGTTATGAAAGCCTTACCAATCAAACAAGTTGCTAAAGGAGTCATTCTTCAAGGACTAATTGCCAAGAGAGAATAAGGGTAGAGAAGTAGAGAATCCACTAGAATCAAAATGGAATTTGAAGATAGATTTGACTACAACACCCCGTTTCCACCATTGTTTGCATTAGGACTTAGGAGGCTTCTTCTATTGAAAGATAAGAATGGAGACGTTCATGCAAATCAACATCGAGAATTTGTGGGCCTTGAGAAAGACTAGGCAAGTCAAGATTTAGCTTAACTAGGTATTTGGCAAGTGATGGAAGTCCAATCAAATCAAGGTTGACAAATACATCAAGGTTGATCGGATATTTGGAAGTCTAGTCAAGATTGACTAGATGCTTAGCATGTAAGGGAGGCGGGTCAAGATTGACTAGATGTTTGACAAGTGATGGAAGTCTAGGTAAGTAGCCAAGATCGACCAAATGCTTAGAAAATGAAGAAAGTTAGATCAAAATTGACTAGATGTGAGGCAGGTCAAAGTTGGTTGATGTGGAGGTTGTGACAAGTTAAGGTAGACCTAAGGTTAGTGAACCTAAAACTAAGCAAATGGAAACCTAGCATATTAAGGTAATCTTGACTCTAGGCAAGTGACAGTCCTCGTAGGTCAAGATAGACTTGAGGTTGGGTAAAAATAAGTTTTGATGAATCAAGGTTGACTAACACTAGGAAAATATTAATGAAGTTCAGAGGCCTAAGAAAATCCTCGTAGGTCTAGTTTGACTAATGCTAGCTAGTTAGATAAGGAAGTCTCATAGATATAGTCTCACGCAAGAGAAATTTTTATTGTATAACATGAAAAATTTAGGCTGAAAACTCGAGCCCAGCAAGAGAAATATCTCACGCAATAATCCAACCTAAAAGGGTTAGGTAATCAGAGGAAAAATCAAAAAATATAAAGGATTCTAACAAGCAAATCTAATCCTATTGGTTTGAGAATGAGGAAGGGGGCATTAAAATCCAGAACATGTAGAATTTTGGAAACCATGGCCACTGGTACCATGCAAAACATCTGCACAAAAAATTAAAATCATCAGCTTCTAACCAAGGACTGAAGTGATAGTTGTCAGGACATACAGAGCCGAAGCCGGGATGCCACTGCAACATAAAGTGAGGCTCATAGAGCACTCACAGGACATCTTTCCTTCTTCTTTCACCTATGAGCATAGCAAAGATGCATAGGGAAATCCACAAATCAAGTGCGACCAATGAAAATAAACGCCCTGGGGGTTACGATTGGTTGCACAGTAAAGGAAGAAAAAAAATGAACACACTGCACCAAATGAGATGATATATGGCCACGACAAGGATTTATAGAATTGGCAAAAACTCGCAACATAAATCACAGATGTCCTTTGAAAACCTAGCAAATCTATTGTGCCCTGCGTCTCAAGTTCGACGAGAACAAAATCAAAGGATCATAAAAAGAAAAAAAAATTGCCCTGAATCCCATGATTGATGGTGCAGCAGCAAGGGAAGAAATCCAAGAGAAAAGGGAAGGAATCGTACTGGTGACCTTCCTCGAACACCGGAGACGGCACCTGCTCGCTGTTGTAGTGAGCGAGAAGGGTGTCAAAGCAGTAGACCGCCATTTCCCGTTTAGCCGTCACCATCCTACAGCTCGATGCGAGGGGAGACCGACAACCCACGGCTCAATCCCACTGGTTTCCGATAGTCGGATCAGGAACGGCAATCTTGCCCTTGTTCCACTCGTAGTCCCAACGCCAATTTAGTATTCTCTTATAAAAAAAAACAAGATTAGAATTACCACACAATTTTAATTGTACCCCTCTAGTTTATCATTTTGCCTCCTCGACGTATTTCACGTAATTATTTTCACCAAAATACCCCTTGTGAGGTGTTAGTGTTCAACTTGGTAAAAGATTAGGGGTGTTTGGTTGACGTGTTTTTCATTTTCATTTTCTAGAAACTGCTTATTTTTTAAAAATTGGTATTTGGTTTGCATTTTCAACTTTGTCTATGTTTTTTCCGGTTGATTCTCCCCCTGAGTCGATGCTCATCTCTAATTCATTTTAGTGACTTGCCATCAGTGCAAGTCCAGCGTGGACTTCGACTTCATATTCTAAGCTGGACTCGTCCCAGGTTACCTTCAAGTTCTTGTGCTTTGTCTTGGCTTGCCTTTTTCCTTTGACATTGCCAAAGAAAAGACTGTTGTTGAGCTTGGGGCAATCGTCCTTGATATGTTCTTCTTCATGACAGTGGTAGCACTTGACCTTTCTTCCTCCTTGCTTTCTTTCTTGTGACTTACAAAATTTGTTAATTTTAAAAAATTTACTTAAGTTTCTTACCATGAAAGTTGCTTCATTATCGTCGATCGAGGAATGTGACTAGGGTTCGTCTATCTTAGCTTTGAAGACAATGTTCTGCTGTAGTTCTTTTCTCAATTCTGCACATCGAGTTTCGTGAAGCTCTAAAGTAGAAAATAAACTTTCCAAAGTACTTACCTCTAGATATTTTGAAATGTAGTAATAATCAATTACTGTTGACCAACCCGGAGTTCTTGGAAAGACGTTTAATGCATATCTTAGTGAATCTCAGTTTGTTACCACTTCTCTGAGATTCGTGAGTTCAGTGATCAGTTCTTTTAGTCGAGAGTGCAAATGTGGGACAGACTCATCTTTTTCCATTTGGAGATTTAGGAGTTGACTTCGTAGTAGATCTCGCCTTTCTAGTTTTGCCTCTGAAAGTACCTTCGTGCATCTCCAAGAATTTATCCCAAAGATATTTTGCAGAAGTGTAGTTGTCGATCCTATTTACTTCTTGAGTTGGAAGTACATGTAGGAGGTGGAATTCAGCTTTGTTGTTTGCTACGGCGTCGGATTGCTCTTTCTTCGTCCAAAGATGCTCCATCTTGACTCCGTTCTGATCTCTCGGGGCTACATAACCATATTTCATAGTTAAAAGAATTTCGTAGTCAGTTCTAAAAAATACCTCCATCTTGCGCTTCCAAATGCTGAACTCCCCCTCGAACTTTGGTGGATGGATATTTGCTCTGGCCATTGGATTCTTTGCTTCAGTTGGTGATTAGTCCTTCTGAGGTGGTTGGGCTCTGATACCACTTGTTGGACCGTTGCGAGCCGGTTAGAGGAAGTTGGTTAATCCTGTAAATTACAATCAAACATTCTCGTGCACAATTAACTTAATCAAACACAATTAAAAGTAATTAAACTAGAATAAGAAAGAATACGAGATACGAAGGATTACTTGGATCACGATCAAAGGATCACTACTCCAAAACAATTAAAGCGCTACTAAGATCTCCTTCCTCGGAGGCAGAGAAGACTCGTACAAGTCGTTGAAGCATAGAAAGTAAAAGCACGAATACACTGAAGATTGTGAGTGTTGGAATACTGAAACAGAAGAAACAGAGCTCTATTTCTAGCTCTTCTAAAGTTTATCTTCGAAGTTATTCGGGGCACCCAGACCAGTCTGGGCGCCCCTAAGTGGTCAAACTCTATTCCCGAGATCAGTTCGTCAAAGCGGAACTGATAAGACCGAAATCCACTATGGGTGCCCGAACCTGGTACGGGCGCCCGGACTTGGTCCTGGGGTCCCAGGTAGTCCCGGACCAGTCAACATTGCGTTGACTGGTATGTCTCCGTCCGACTTCTTCTACAGTCTTCTGGGTGATTTCGGACATCCAGAATAGGGCTCACCCGAAACCAACTTCCGTCCTTCCTCGAGCGACCTACCTCCCCGGCTTCTCGTCTCTTGGAAGGTTGCGCACGTCCTTCTCGTCCACCGATGTACTTTTCCGCAACCTTTATGTCTCTCAGATGCGTCGAGCCCGTCGACTTTGTCCCGCGCCATCCTTCTAGTCTGCTGCGTATTTCGCTCGACTTCTTGTGATCCTAAGCTCCTACACACTTAGTCACAAGGTTAGACCAACACAGGACCTAATCTAACTAAGTTGGTCACATCAAAACTACCCTGGGGAGCAACATCGGGATGACCCCGTATAAGGCACTGTATGGGCAAAAATGCTGATCACCCTTATACTAGGATAAAGTAGGAGAGAAGACCCTTATTGAGCCCGAGCTCATCCAACCACCATGGGCAAAGTGACAATTATTATAGAGCGACTAAAGATGGCCCAAGACCGTCATAAAAGTCAGGCTAATACAAAACTAAGACCCTTAAATTCGATATTAGTAAGAAATTATATATAAAGGTTTCACCGATGAAAGGTGGCGAGATTTGACAAGTCTGGAAAGCTGAGTCCTAGATACGTAGGAGCATTTAAAATCTTAGTCAGGGTCTGTTGGATCATGGATGGTGGGTTTTGTTCTTTCTTCTAGGGTTAGCGCAGCGGAAATATGGAATTCAAATTAAAACAATGCTAAAAAGAAGACTTACTTGGTATCCACCTCCAGCGGAGATGACTAATCCAAGGATCCACATGTTTGAGCACTTGCACTATGAACTTAGTCTCTTATCAGTGAAACCAAACCTCTCACAATCACCTTTTTCTTCTTTACAATAGAGCTTAAGATGTGGAGGAGGAAGGAAGGCTTAGAGCATGAAAGTAGCAGGGGAACACTGGCCATTTTCGTGGCTAAGTATCCTTCTTAAATAGGAGGAGAGAGTGAGCTGAAAAAAAAAACTCACTCATTCTGCAGCAGTCGCCTGGTATGAGGACCAGGCAACTGGTCCTCTCACAACGGGACTCTGCATATGACCAACGGCTAGTAAGAAACCTCCAACGACAATCTGACCAGTCACCTGGTAGGGGACCAGTCGCCTGGTATAGGCGACTGGTCCACTCGACCAATCTTTCTGTGAGTTCGTAATTTCCTACTGAAAACGGGATCAGACGCCTGGTCCAAGACCAGGCGACTGGTACGATACAAGCCTAGTCGGCCTTTGATGCCCTCTTCCTTTGGCCTCGTCCCTCGGATGCATACGTGCCCACGGCTCATCTCCATGACATCCTTCACTTGCCTTGAAGTCCACTTCCTCGGCTCCACTCCGTTGCTTCTACGTCCGGTGGTCCCTCGGATGCATCATCCTTCATCGACTCAAGGATGGAGCCCTTGGATGAGATTCTCGTGAACTTGATCAGTCCCTACTGTTGGTGCAGGTTGCACCAAGATCGAACCTGTGTTTTGATGTTGTCAAAGGTTCAAGTTAAGTGTTGTTGTG
>JBAMIE010000007.1:1768660-1778940 GCA_037177295.1 Kaempferia parviflora | reverse complement strand
CATCAATGCTCATATATATTATCCTAAAATTTAAATTTAATCTAATTTAATTTGATTTAATTTAGAGAAAGAATAAATTATTTAAATTTAGTTATAAGGATATTTTTGTCTTTTGATAATAACATGATTACATTACTTGTCGAAAATAATGCATACCAAACAAATGAATGTAATCATTTTTGTAATCTGGATTACATGCAACTTTTTCACCAAACATAATAATGTAATCTTACATTACATTGCAAAATGAATTACATTACAGCCTACAAAACTCAGCCTAAGAATGGGTTTGATTCCGAATCGTGGATTGATCTGCAACACCCAAGGATAGACATAAATATATAAAATTTTCAGAAGTAATTCAAGCAAATACAAATAAATTTAAAATGAATAAATCAATACAAGTAATCCTTGAAAGATTAATAATAATTTTTAAAAATTTAAGATTCATAAATTGAAAATACGAAAGTGTTATGAAAGAGATTGAAAAAAGTTCTCATTATTAGGAAGACGTTCAGACTAGACGTGAACACCCGAGCCCTAATCAGCTGGATTAAACTGAGTTAAATCTAAAGGACAGGGACAGAAAAAGGCAGTTCTACTAACAGCTGAACCAATCAAAAGATCTACAAATGGTCCCGAAACTAGTGAAGCATGATTATTTTATACCCAGCTATAAAGAATAGTTCTGAAGTTGAGATTGTGTGATATGTTGTATATCATGGAAACAGTTACTTTCAATAGCAATCGTTTCACTGAAATCAAGCCAGTTTTACAGAAAAGAAGGGGGAAATATATTATATTTCTGCCAAGTGTATGCTGTTTTATATGGCCGAGGAGGTATTATACATGACGACCAAATTTAATAAAACATAAATACAAGACCACACAATTATGTTTTCGCAATACAAACCGGGAAATTATTGCACACATGAAAGCAGACAGCAAATGAGAAAGCATGCACACGCTTGCCAATAAATGGATTGAAGCACCACCAGCAGTGGCTAGCAGAACTGCGTTTGTATTTAGCCATCGTTACACATCGTAGCAGCACTGGAAGCAAGCATTGCCATGAGATTTCCTCCATGAACCCGACCTTCTGGAAGTGAAACCGACCTGCAATCAGTAGTAGGCACTGCTGCATCAGATCCACGCCAGCCAGATACCCCCTTTCCTGCAATGGTACCCTCTTCAATCTTGATGGACGCTTGGTAGCGAGTAGAAAACACAGCAGCAGTGCTCTCTCCGAGATCACATTGATCTTGTTGCAATGAATGGTGTGCAGCACATAGACCCGCTTTGGTTCTGGAAAACCTGTCACAAGGCGCATCACCAATACCGACATTTGAATACAACCGACCCCATGCACAATGTTTGCCACCTCCATGGGCCTTGCAAAAATCAGTACTCCCTTGTGCACTCTTCCCACAGCCTTCATACTTGCACCGTTTGCCTCCACCATGACGTACACAGAAACTAGTTCGCCCTCTAGCACTCTTGGTGCATGAAGGAGCCACACATCTCTTCCCACCACCATGAGCCACACAGAATAAGGTACCACCATGCACACTCTTTGGGCAAACACCTCCACCCTCAAATAGGCACCGCTTTCCTCCACCATGCCCCTTGCAAAATAGAGTGCTCCCTTCAGCACCTTTCGTGCATCCCAAAAAAGTACACCGTTTGCCTCCACCATGTGCCTTGCAAAACATCGTACTCCCTTGTGCACCTTTTGTGCATGATGGGAATTGACAGCGCTTACCACCACCGTGAGAGATGCACAGTCCAGTATAACCTTCTGCACTTTTTGTGCAATTCTCCTTCTTGCACCTCTTGCCACCTCCGTGCCTGATGCAAAGACCAGATTTACCTCTTGCAGCATGACTACAATTTTCATGGATGCAACGTCGGCCACCACCATGGGCAATGCAGTAATCAGTACGGCCTTCAGCACTTTTTGTGCAGCCAAGGTGTTCACATCGATGACCACCTCCATGTGCTTTGCAAAATATTGTCTTCCCTTCAGCACCTTTTTGACATCCAAGTTTTTGGCATCTTCGTCCTCCACCATGTGCTATGCATAGACCAGAGGCACCTCTTGCTCTTTTCACACATCCCTGGAACTGGCAATTCTTTGTGCTATTATGTTGCAGATGTGTAATTTCAGAAGTGAAGACAATTGGACTTTTCGATGTATTGGACAAAGTCAATGAGTTGTCTACCCTACCATCAAGTGAATCATATTCTTTACAACCTATTTTGCCTGAAGAAAAACTACCGCTTGTCTCTGAATTGAGAAAAGTTGTATCCATGCAGCCACCAAACATCCAGCAAGAGGATGAAGTCCCTTCTTCATCATTGGTTCTCACTGAACTTACCATTGCTGAAGCCTCCAATCTATCCTGAATTGGATCCAAGAAGTGCTTGATGCCACTTATAACTGATCCAGATGAGCCAATTGATAGGCTTAACTGGAGATCCAGTGAATTTCCAATATGAGAATCATCAAGAGTAGCAATTGATTTAGGATTTGATGTTTTTGCATCCCCATGAAGAAGCTGAAAATTCAATCCTAGATCACAGAACTCGTCAATTTCTGTTACTGAAGATGCAGGAACAATCATGGAGCTCTTCTTGATAACATCTAAAGAATTCAGCGATTGACCTAAACACAGGGCGAAGTACTTCTCTGGACAATTTACATCATTCACATAACTAGACACTTTATTGATCCCCTTAGAGTTATCTTCTATTGATCGAACTCTCATTGAAAAATCACACGCACTTGAGGAGAATAGGCCGGCAGTAGTCCCCAGATTCACAAGAGAATCATCCATTATTTATCGAGTCAATTCACCAAATCAAATTAGAAAAGAACCAGTCAGCTTGACTTCCAGTAACATTAAAGTATTAATGTTAATTGTTAATAACTAGTGGAATTCGAGCTTGCATCCCCCACTAACAAATCCTGATGTATCATATCGGTCCATTTTGAAGATCTTGGAAGAGATGATAGATATTAGCAGCAACTGTTGCAGTTACGGCTAGTTGTCCACCATGTCATGGAGCAAAAGTATTCCAGCAAAACTGCACCTGAAAAAAGCACAAAAGAGAAAATTAAAAAGATCCCATATATCATACATTGCTGGATGAAACTTCTTTTGAATTTCAAGATTTTAATTGAGAGGAAACAGAAGTTAGTATTATATTGCTGTGAAGTTCAAACACTATACAAAACCAAAAAAAACCACCAATTTCCAAGAATTTAAATATTGGAAGGATAGACTACAAAACTTGATATTATTAATGACAGAAACTGAGGTTATCACAAACATCCAAAGATGATGAAAATTTACATCCCTGATTTAAATTTTGAAATGTTTTTGAGGACAGAACTTTGCAATTTAGATTATATACTGACTATATATCCATCACCTACTACAAACAGCTATGTTTTTTTTAAAGACACTGAAAACCACAGGTATATGAACTAAAGAAACTAATATGATCTATGAATTTGGAAAACTTAGCACATGTATCATCAGTGATGCTAATAATTTCTCTTTGACATTTCCTTATAAAATGGTATAAAAAAGCATTTATTGGGACCTAACAAATGATGTCTACAAATGTATAAAAAATATATGATATGGATAACAATGGTTACAAATTTTTATACCTCTATGCAGTTACATAAACAATATTTAGCATATTCAACCAGTTTGTCAGAGTAGAAGATGAGTAGATGAGTAAAACAAATCCACTAAAACATCAATACTAATGAACATGAGACAAGTAGGTGATCATCAACAAATTGAAATCCTGATCCACAAATTAAGGTTAATGAGAATATTAACTCCCATGATGTTACACAAAATAATGTATTTGCTTATTTAAAAAGGATAGCCAGGCGCACGAAGCTCCCGCCAATACAGGGTCTCAAAGAAGGATTGAACCATATTGGATCTATTGTATGCAGTCTTACAAGAGGTTATTTCCGCGATTCGAATCCGTGACCACAAGTTATGAGCAACAACTTCACTGTTGCGCCAAGACTTCCCTTCAATATACTTGTTTATTTAAGAAAAAGAAAATGAGAAAATCATTTTTAAACTATTAAACCTTGCAAAGAACTTTAGGAGATCAAGACATGATCTGAAGGGTCTGAATTAATGATAGCCGACCAAACTTAGAGGCAAAAAAAATTTGTTCACAAATTACATGTGCATATGTAGGGAGAGTACACTATGAGATAGCCCTTACACTGAAAATGAGGCAAAAACTTGGAGCAGCAAAAACCAACAGGAACATGTTAATGCAAACTCAAATTAGGGATTTCTAGTTTAGAAAACTTTAGGGGTTTTAAGAGTCATAGGCTTTTAATTTGGTTTAGTAATAGCAAATTAGATAGTCTAGTCAATATTTCGAATTAGTCATTAAGAGAATAAGATATTCATTTTCAAGTTTTAATTGTTATTTGGGAATTGGCTATTTTTACCATGTTTTAAAGAGAATTTGTCATGGCTGAGACTTTTAGAAACCCCAACCTTTTTTTATTTTCAATTAACATATTTTTTAGTTCTCTTCATAAGTTTTGGTTTTCTTCATTGTAGACTTTTTTGTTCTATCAAAGTGTTGCATTAACTGCTATCAAAGCCATTTTTCTGATTCGAGTCATTTGTACTTCCCCTTCAACTGCTTCTCGTATCTCCATCGACATCCAACATCATCCTTTCTGACATCCATTCCATTGCAACATATTTGTTTCCTGTTCCACCTCTTCTACAAGAGTTAGCTCTTGCTTCCTTCTAATGATTTCAGTGCTAGGAGCTCCTGCTTTGCATGTCACGTCTACACTTCCAACTACATAACTTGGAAGCATCTTGCTCAAAATTTTGTATCTCTTTCTCATTTCCACACCCTGCTATATGGAATGATATAACATTTATGCAATTCTATACAGTTTGCAAACCCTTATGCATCCTCCCGATGATTCAAATTCCTATTCCACCATCTATATCTCTTATTTCTCATGATCTTGACACTATCATTAGAGGAGACTTCTGCCTCCGGTGAGCTACTTCAATTTGCCTTCCACCCTCACATGTATTTATCCCTTATCACCTACTACATACTTATGCCTCTAAATTGATTCAAATCTGAAAATATTTGCCAACAGGAGAAAACCTACTACCTCTTGCATTGACTGCTCTAAGCACAAATTTTGCAACATCTAGCATGCTGACACAACCATGCCCTATGTGAAAAGTGGCCTCTGCCCTACTAGAACAACTTCACTCTGGTTTTTTTTTTTAGTTCTTGACTTCTTAGTCACAATGCTACCCTCATGAGATTCTTTTTAGAGATCTCTACCAGTGAGCTCATGGATGCATCCACTACAGACCACAATAAACATGATTTAAATTGAGTGAGGTGCTCATATGTGAGTCAGAGGAAGGGTAAAAAGCCATGACAAAAAATAAACATCTTGCAAAGGAACAGCCAAATTCATGCATTAAATTGAGAGAGGTGCTCATTTGTGAATCACTTGATTGTGTGAAGTATTTTTCGTAGAGAAAATAATAGAAACAATGAAAGAATGCCTACACTATTGGTCGGTTGTGGTTCAGAAACTTCTCTCCTACTTAATAGATTGTAATTTGTCAGGTGAGTTACTTCGATCAATCTACTACAGTCAATCCTTTACACAAAGTAATGGAGCAAGCCTCTTGCTCTCTCAATTCTTTAGGATCATGACAAGGTACTCCCCTCTTAAATATAACTGGATAGAGTAACTTAAGTAGAGGAGATTAACAAGGAATAAAGCCTTCAACTTGAATCTTAAGCCCTTGGAATGTTGTTGATCTTTAGCACTCGATCACAACAAAATATTAAGTATTTTTGTGTACATTTTTTTTGTTTAAAATCCTCCAAGGCTTATAATAAGAGGTTCTTCAAAGGCTCTATTTATCCGCCTTCGGTAACTAAATGAGTCTTCAGTTAACTGCTTAGGCAAATATAGCCGTTGAGTAGTAAATGAGTATCTAATCTAGTCAGGTACCGCTCGAATAAAAATATTTTGTTCAGTGAACACTTACGTTCAAAATTACACCCCCGGTCATCTAGGCACACCCATCAGTCAATTGAATCTACTTAGTGATTCCTCTTCTATCGGCATACACTCTTCTATAAGCCTACACAAAGTGATGGGATCAAACTGAACCGTAAAATACAACCCAAGACCTATCACCCCTTGGTTGAAAGTTTCATTGAAACTACTAGATAGTCTAACTTACAGCCTAAAAGTGAAAGTTCAAGATTACAGTTCCTCTCATAATCTCTCACAATTCTCATGCTCGTGTTAGCACTTTCATCCCCTCTGCGTTTAGACAGCTAAGGATTTTGATGAGTTAAGCAAAAGACTCAAGTTAGAGTTGTGTATTAAGTTGAGCAGGATCTACCATGTATACAAGTTGACTTGGCGTGGCAAGGTCAGTGATGGCTCGATGGCTCGATGGCTCAAGGTTTAAGAGATTAGAGAAGGATGATGCATCCAAGGGATTGCAGGACAAGGAGAATCGGAGCATGGCATGCTGAGGAGGTGAATTATGTAATCAAAGGCACGAAGGATGGCTTGAGGGGGAGCCGAGAGCTTGAAACATTCGAGGGATGCAGTTTGATGGTAAAAGACCAAGCTTGAAGAAAACTCCATGAGAGATATATATACGGGATGATGATAAATGACAAACTTATGTGGACTCGACCTTAGATGTGGTCAAATTCAAGGGACCTAGTCGACTAATATAAGGAACAAGTCAATTGATATTAGGATCCAATACAAATGATGGTTGAGAAAATCACATCTTGAGTATACAAGGAGTTTGTGGTTTGACCAATATTAGGAACCAATTGTGTATTAATCGATTCATGGATGAGAGGTTAATATTCTAAGCATTTTTAGGATTTGAGATTTAACCTAGTCGACTGCTAGTTCATACCTAAGTTAAGTTTAATTAAGGTATTCACAGGCTCTGCCTGAGTGCCCTCCAACATCAAAGAACTCTCAAGCACCTTAAGTGTGTTCGAGCCAACCTTTCGAATACCCACCACTTCCCGATTGGGTCGCAGGCAGCATCTTGAGTGCCTTCCAACATCTGAGCACTCCTAGTCACCTTAAGTGTGGTCTTGCCCACCTCCCAAGTACCCATCGTTGCCCAATTTGCCCTCAGTGATATCCCAAGCACCTTCCTAGTTGTTGCCAAGCCTTCAAGTATCTCGAACCTTTTGCCATTTGAGCACTTCTAGCCACCGAGTGTCCGAGCTCTACTTGAAGCAGGTACACCGTGTGTCATTCAGCATTTAACCTCTACAATGGAGCTGACCTGAGCACCCGGCACTCGAGCCCAACTTAGACTTCTATCTTGAGGTGGACTTGTCATCCAAGGATATCTCGTCATGTCCAACAAAATTGCAAATCTGAGTAAACATCCAAAGACCCATATACATGCACTTGTATCTTCCAAAACACCAGCTTCACATCAAATCCAACTCTTTCAAAGTAAAGCTGAATCATGGAGGACATAGCCAAATGTTGAGCCTTCACTAAGTTGATAGTGGCACGAAATTGTTGTTTGAAAACTCTGAGCATCCACTGATACCTGGGCATCTGCTGTTCCATTTGAAGCCACCATCTTACCTTCCTCCATAGTTTATTGATCGGCTGACATCTAAAAAATGTGTTCCTAGTTGTCCTCCACTAGTCCGCAAAAGGTACATCGCCTAGCCTAAATATCCAGGTCTAGACAATCTCGAGTTGGTAGTTTTCCATGCGCTAACATCTATAGTGTAAACGCGTGGCTCGGCTGCAAATAAGTTTTCCACGTTGTAGTTGCCCATGGCTTCTTGGCACTCACTCCTATGAAGTAATCATAGGCTTTCTAAACTACACCCTTTGCCCAACCAAACCATTTTGTAAGCCACTATCCTGTAGCTTCCAACGTATTGGCAGAAGCTAAGATGTTGTCTCTGATTTTCAAGAGTCTTTAACAACAAGGAGTTTGTGTTTAGCCTGCTACATTCATATGTCTGAATGCCTGAGGCATGTATGATAAACCCATTGATTCCATAATATGTCCTGTTTTTCATAGATTTGCCATAGTACTTGGGCTAATAGTACAAGGTTCCAAACTTTCAAATCCCGAAGTCCAAGCCCTCCCTCCTCCTTAGGCTTGCATAGCTCCGTCCAGGTAATTGGAGGATGCTTAGTTGTCCACATAAACTCCCTGCACAACTATAGATATGATCAACGACACAACAAGGCAGTGGCAAGATGGACATCCAGTAGCATTCCACCCCTTGTAGGACCAAGGTGATGAGTCATTTTTTTTGGTGTAAGATATCGTATCTTTCGGCTAGGAATTAATTTTCTCGATGT
The DNA here is from genome assembly GCA_037177295.1 of Kaempferia parviflora. NCBI lineage: Eukaryota > Viridiplantae > Streptophyta > Magnoliopsida > Zingiberales > Zingiberaceae > Kaempferia > Kaempferia parviflora. The sequence goes on along the minus strand of JBAMIE010000007.1, from coordinate 1,770,506 downwards.
CCATGAGATGGTTGTAGTTCACTATGTTGAGTTTCTTCGAGGACAGGGGAATTCCAAGGTATCTGAAGGCCATGCTGCCTTCCTAAAACCCAGTGATCAACAACATCCTTTCTATAGTCTACTCATCCACTCTTGCCATGTATGTATTGGATTTGCCCGAGTTTGTTTGGAGACAAGCCATCACACCAAATTGTGCCAAGCATCAGGTGAGTGGTGACAGATGGTAGATCCCCTCTAACGAATAGCAAAAGGTCATCGACGTATGCAAGATGTGCAATTCTGAGTTGTTTACACTTCGGATGGAAGTGCAAATTGACCTCATGGCATGTTGTTCCAATAGGCGCACCAAGTACACCATGGAAATGGTCGCCTTGCTAGAGTCCTCAAGCACCGCTGAAGTGGTTGTATATACCTCCATTTATCGCTAAGGAAAAGGTTGTTGTGGCAATGCGTTCCTTGATCCATGAGATGAAGATTTTCGGGAATTGCAGTCCTAGATTTCTAGGAATTGCAATCCTCGAAAAACATCTAAAAGGAAATCCCAAAGTCAAAAGTTTTTTTTGGAGGTTTATCTTAATAATGTACCTCGGGGACATCCGCTTCCTTCCTAATGTATTTCCTCAGTAATTCTTGAGCAAGATGAACATTATCCAGGATGCTTCTGCCTTTTAACTATGGTCGTGTACAAGACTGTATAGCACAAGATTGGTCGATAATCAGTAACTTTGTTGGCACGACTGGACTTCGGCACTAGCGAGATAAAGGTGTGATTCCATTATTTGAGCAGCTTCTCGTTTCTGAAGAACTCCAGGGCAGCAACAATAAAATTATCTTTGATTATATCCCAAGACTACTTGAGGAATTTTTAGTCATCCATCTGGGCTCGAGGCTTTGTGATCACCGATATCAAATAAAGATTATTAACTTCTTCGTCTGTTGGGATCCAAATAACATTAGTCTGCTACTTGACTTGGGGAGTTGTCATACTATGAGCAATCCGTTTGAATAGGTTCCCTCTCCGATTGCAATCCTAGTTGTTGTTGGAAGTAGTACTCTGTAAATTTCCCCACAACCTCAAAAAAATCTATGGTGATGTCTCCATTACTCTTCTTAACAACTACAATTTCCTTCTTTTTGTTGTTTCTCTTTACCAGAGAGCGAAAAAGTGGTATTTTTGTCAACCCTCTTAAAATATTTATGTTTTGTGCACTACAGGTAAAAAAGAGACTCAGTCTCAGCTAGCTTCCTGGCTACCTTCTGTCACACATTATACTCTTCTCCTATTTTCCTTCTTCTAACCCTACCTCTTGGAGTTCTGTCAATTGTTGTTGTGCCCGAGCAGCTCTATCGCTTATGTGTTAGAAATGTTGATTATTGAGTTGTTTCAAGTGGTCCTTCAACTAATTTAATTTGGCCTTGAGTTTGTATTGTATTGTGTCATTTGGTATTTGCTCGCCCACTTTCTCCCGGCCTCCAACCACCAACCGAGTGAAATCCTCATGTGTAGTCCACGTGGTGTAGAACTTGAAAGGCTTCCTCTTTCAGATAATGTCCTCTAGGATTGATACAAGACAAGCAATGTGATCTGAGAGGTGCCCTGGTGGTTGGAAACAGCCATATTTTTGCTTTCCTATTCTAGCTAGATTTTGTTCACTAAGGCTCGGTCAGCATATATGCCCATTAGTCCGGGTATACTTGCATCTAAGGGAGTGGAGATTAGGGATGACAATAGGTCGGTTTCGGGTCGGATTCTATATCCTCCGTCGCCATATCCATCGGGCATCGGGTATAGGATATCCGATATGTATATTCATATTCATTAAAGGATCAGATATCTTCTATACTT
>JBAMIE010000007.1:1754818-1768560 GCA_037177295.1 Kaempferia parviflora | reverse complement strand
TGGGGAGGCATCCATGGGATGCAAGGATGATGGAAGATGGCTAGAAGGCTAGGTTTAGGTTGGTCGGGTGAGGACGAGTGCTGAGGGACTATACTCGGGGTGAAAACCCTAATTTAGGTTTGTACCAATAGACTGGTACTATGACCAGGCGACTGGTGGGTGAAAACAGGAACTCATAGAAAGATTGGTCGGGTGAAAAGGCTTTGCAGTCGCCTGGACCAGTCGCCTAGTTCAAGTACTAGACGATTGCACCAATCACCTGGTCCAAGACCAGGTGACTGGTAACTATCCGTTGGCTAGCCGTTGAGTTCCTTGTCTAGTCGTTGTGAGAGGACCAGTCGCCTAATGCTTGGATCAGGCGATTGGTAACGGGAATATCAGCTTTATGTTGAGCTGATTGCCTATATAAACCAAGCCTTGTGTGCTTGGTAAGGCTGACGAAATTTGGTGTAGTTAATATCAAATTAGTAGTCTAACGTGTGTGTGCATCCGAGAGTTCTCGGAAGAGTTGTGGCGAGATTTATTCACCCACAAGGAGCTACACAAGCTAGCCAGAGTTTCCAGGAAGTCATCCACAGATGGATCGAGATCGTCCACCTTAAGGATAGCCGTGGAGTAGGAGCCCTAATCTCCGAACTACGTAAATCAGTTTGTCTCTTATTTGTTGTTAGTTTTGTTTTGTATTTCCACTTCATACGCTAACAAGTGTAGGAAGATAAGAGTTTTGGGTGCCAGCGTATTCATCCCCCCTCTAGCCGGCGTATAGGTCCTAACAATACTTCTTTTGACCCTCGCTGTAGCTAAGAAAAATATAAAGAGCAGATAGAAAACTAAGCTTACTACGTTCTACATGAGGATGGAGGGTAAAACTTATGGATCCATAAACTCTTAAGACAGAATAATTAGGAACAGAACCATATAATTTTTCAAAAGGAGATAAGTCGAATGTAATTGAAGACGAAATTCTATTGATAGAATGAACTATAGTAAGAATAGCTCCCTCCCCCCTCCCCCGAACTCACTAGGAACATATGCAGATAATAGGAGAGAACATGTAGTTTCAATAATATGTCTATATTTTCTTTCAACAATACCATTTTGTTCAGGAGTGTTAATACAAGAACTTTGATAAAGTGTATCATCTGAGGCAAGTAGTTCAGAAAAAAGATTGGATGTATATTAACCACCCAAATCACATTAAAAGTATTTTAAAACAACATTATGTTAAGTTTTTACCATAGCATGAAACATTTAATAGATGCCAAGAAAATCAGAACGATGTTTTATAAGATAAACTCAAGTGTAACGAGTACAATCATCAATAAAGGAAACGTAGTAATGGGATCAACCAAGTGTACGAATAGGAGATGGACCCCACATATTAAAATGAACTAACTCAAATGGTGTAAGAGAAATAAAGAAACTTCTATAGAAAGGTAACACAGTGAAAGTTATTGATTTGCAACCACAACAATATGAAATATCATGAGTTTGTAATTTTTCTAAATTTCCTTTAGAAGCTAAGTATTTCAATCGAGAAGAAGATACTTGAGATAGGGGAATGTATACCTGAGATACCACTAGAGAGAAAATCTATGTGAGAAGACGCAGACATGACAAGTTGCTGAGATGCAACAAACTTCTGAAACTGTTTGGTAAAAGTACTGATTGTGACATTGGATGATTAAGTCGCTTTAGAGTTTGTAGGAGGAACTGCTACCATGTTGGGTGCTCCAGGTTTAAGGAATTGTTATTGTGGTTGATTATCGAATTTCCATGAAGATGACAGAATCAATAGTCAACTTTTTTAGTTGTCAGGTGGACTTAGAAAACTCAAAATCTGATCTCCACCATTCAAAATGTAGCCCTAGTTGTGAGAAACTTTCTATCAAAGTTTCATGGCGATCTAATGGTTAAAACTCAAGAAAATACAATTATTGTACAGCCGCCTCAAATAATTCTGAAAATAAAATTATTCTATAGTTCACCAATAGAAGAGATGAGGAGATAAGGAGATGGATTGACTCTGGTACCGTGTGAACAAAGTAAAGAATGCAAATAAAGTGTTAAAAACAACACAGAGAATGTGAGAAAGAGGTAGCCGTAAAAGGAGACTAACAAATTGTATTCCAAAAACTTAAGTTTACAAAGGAATAGGAGATACAATAGAAAATAAAATAATAATAATAATAATAACAAAAGACTAATATACTCTTATATAATAATAATAATTTAACATATACTAGTTCTTATATAGACATTTATGACATAGAAGGAGGATTGTAGAGATGGTTAAGGCTCTTCTTCTTCGTCTTCGTCTTCTTCTGTCCTCCGCTAAGCAACAATAACAAGGCTAAGCGCAACAATAACAAGGGTTGAAATCAACACACGACGACGACTTCTTGCAAAATGCTAGCACTAATTTGCTTTGGTTCTTATTCAGCATATACAATTGATTCTCAGCGAGTACACGACCAATATGACATTAGAAAAGATAATAAAAATTCTAGTAACAAAGATTTATTATGTTAATATGAGTAAGCTCACGGCTGAATATGTTTTATGAAGGTTAAAAGCCAACTTCATAGTAATGTATAGAGTTTCAAGTTATAAATTTAGATAAATAACTTTAAAATATATAGAAATGTGACAACTAAATAAAGTTGATAAAACTAGATTTTTTACTCTTTTTTTGGGACTTCGAAAGGAAAGGAAGGGGGAAAAACTATTTAATTATTTATATATTAAATTTAAACTTTACAAATAATTGATTACAATTTTATCTTTATTAAAGATTAATAGTGAGTAAAAAATTAAAAATTAGACATGGGAGGTTGCCACATGTCACAAGAGCTGATGAGAATGACTTATAATATGAGCAAGCTAATCGCCTTCATCCTTGTTATGACCATGTTTTGGAAATGTTGAAAGATAATACATAGTGTTTTAATTCTAAAATTAGATAAATAAAAAAAAATAAAAATGTTGCAACAAATAAAATGTGGACAGAATAAAATTTAGCCAAAATAAGTGAATTATTATTTCGTTGCCTTTGAAAGGAAAGGATAATGCCTACCTTTGGCATCCGGGGCGACGCAAGGATAAAGATTTTTGATGGATCTCTAGAGCATTATGCATCGGATCTCAATTGGAACATGTTTATACTACTTTATTTGAGCACGAAGTATGATTAGTCATGGACTTTGGCACAACAGTGCAGTTGTGTTTTGAGTCATGATTAACTACTCAGTCAAGCATAATTCTCATCAGCGAGAAACAACCTGTGAAGGTCGGCTGCACCAGTGGACCGTGGAGCATGCATGACTCTCATTAGCGTTGAACACCCTGTGAAGGTCGAGTATTTTTGAATTTATCCTAATAATTGATAAAAAAATATACATCGATAGGATCTAATCCATCTGACTCTAAAATTAATTGATTTAAGAAAGAGCTAGATACCTAATGTTTACCTTTTATTATCGAACCGATCACCTCTAAAATTAATTTATTTAAGAAAGAGCTAGATACCTAATGTTTACCTTTTATTATCGAACCGATCGCCTCGAAAATTAATTGATTTAAGAAAGAGTTAGATACCTGATGTTTACCTTTTATTATCGAACGTGAATTCAAATTTGAACCTAAGAAAGCAAAAACCTTGTCCCCAGTACAATGATGTAATGGTTAGATTTTTTAATGAATAATCAAAGATAGAGCCGTCAATCTGATTAACAGATAAAAAGTGGACAAAATTTAATTTGAGCCAAAATAAGTGAAGTGTTATTTTTTTGGCCTTTGAAAGTAAAGGAAATTTAATAATTTATTTGCTTACTTAATCTAGTCTTTAGCGTTAGTATGATAGATAATGCCTACCTTTGCCATCTAGGATGGCGCACGGATAAAGATTTTTGATGGATCTCTAGAGTATCACGGATGAATTCTCAATTGGAACATGTTTATACTACTTTATACAGGTTTTTACTAAACCAAGTAGTTTAGTTTGTAAGATATCCAATTCACATACATAACTTCTAAAATGACCAAATAACGTATCAATTTCCATTTTTACCCTCGCCATTTTTCAACGATCCATGTCATATCCTTTTCGTTTGAAGCGTACGAAGCACATTTAATTTTTCCCGACGCACTTTTTGCGTTTTCCCGTTAAACAACCTTGGCACCTCCCCGACGAGCTTGTAAAGCCCTAATTGTCCTTTTTCTTTTCTGTCGCGTGTCTTCCAGGCGAATCTCCTGTACCATCTTCTTCTCATTTACAACCACTATCTTCACCGGCGCCGTGACTGGCTTCTACACCTCCACTGGCCTATGTCACGATCCGACAGTACTGTTCTTTGCCTTCACCGCTTGTTGTGTTCCTGGTAGTTTGGAGGTCGTCGGCTACAGTTTAGAAGTCCGTTGATTTTGCTCACCACCATCACCAGTTGTTTGGAGCTCGTCGTATACAGTTGGAAAGTCTGTTGATTTTCCTCACCACCTTCATCGCATTAACATTTTTCCGTTTCTTGATCACCTTTCTCTAGCTACAATGCCTAGACGTTCAGTTTCAACTCGAAAGGTAAGAAATTTTAGATTATAAATTATGTTTCTAATAATTTTGTTTTGGGAGTAAACCTTTTATTATTTTTCATTTTTGCTTTACTACAAGAAAGGGAAGAAATTACATCTAGCCCTGCAATTGAGAAGCAAGTATCTACTTTGGAGGGAAAATTGCATTGGATGAGTAAGTTAGGGCATTTTATTGAGTTTGTTGTTGAAACTTTGACAAAGAAAAAATCAAAGGGAGGCAAGGGGCATTCAGGAGTTATTCTCCATGAAAAGCACATTACTGTTATAAGGAGTACCCCATTTGCATCATTCCTTAACATACTAGAAATTCAAAATCTTAGGTGATTACTCGTTAACATATTTGAAAATTGAGATGTGGAAGAAAGGATATTTAAATTCTGCAACGTGGCTCTGCCCTTCACAACCAAAGATGTAGCATTATTGCTTGGAATCCCAGATATAGGTACACATGTCCAGATGGATTCCAATTGTGCTTCCGGTGCATTATTCACAATATTTCTTTTGCAAAAAATGAATTAAATCGATCTAAATTGGAAATCTTTTTGAGGACATATTCTCTCCGAGTGGATTTAGACAAGTATGTTTCGGTATTTTGTAAATTTTATATCTTGTATCTGTTTTGTTTGTTTGTTTTTTTTTTTTTTTTTTTTTTTGCTTCAAGTACATATAAGCTACCTTTAAGGATTATAGATATTGTCAATGATTTCGACAACCTAGGAAGTTATAATTGGGTTGAAGCAATATATAATTATGTGGCTCCTCAACTCTCAATATTTGGGGATGATTTTGTATCGAAGACTCCTAGCTCTATCATCTCATTGCCTTTTATGAAGGGATTTGCTAGTCTAATTGCTGTAAGTATTGATTAGTTAGTCAATATATTTCATAAATATATAATAGTATCTAATTTTTGAATTATGACAACAGGGTTGGTTGCTTGAGCATGTCCCTATTCAACTGCCAAGTAGCATTGTAACACTGAGGATAAGTAAGTGGAAGTCTACTTATTCTCATAAAAATAAAATAAAGGATAAATTAGTAGAAGTCTTAACTACCCAGGTAACGATTATGTATAATTTTACTCATGAAAAAAAAAACTAAATTCATGTTATATACTTAAAGGTTTGTAAATAATTATGTATTGTTATTGATTTTTTCCCTACCCGAGAGGAAGTTCATTTACTTGGGACCTCCCACCTTGAATATGAGTCTACACTACAATGTGGTCAGATTTCAGATGTACCATTTCATATGGACTCAAAAGAAGAAGCTGGATGTTCTCATTGCATTGAAAAGCAAAAATAAATCCAAAAGCTTACCTTAAAAAAATGAAAGTTTAGTTAAAGTGAATCAAGAATTAGTTGCCATATTGGAAAGGGAAGGTCTTTCCTATCCAACTAGCTACCCTGCAGAAGATCCTCGTCCTGACATTGTTTCAACCCCTGTGGCGATGTGAGGATGTGATAGAAACCGTTATAACCTCAGGACCACTCCTAAAGACACACCTAATTGGCTAGCATTGGTCCATAGTAGGAAGAGAACCAGGAGAGGAATAAAGGAGGGTGAAGGGGATAACGTAGAGATAAAGTTTAGGGTGGATGAGTTTGATATGAAAAAAAAACATATATTAATCGTCGATGAGGGTGATAAAGAAGAAGAGGCCTAGAGAATAAAAGAAAGACAGAAAGAAATTAACACTACCAAATTGAACGCTATTAAAGTAAGTTGGAAATAATTGACGTTAATATTTAGATTTTTTTATTATATATATATATATATATTTTTAAAAAAAAAAATAATAACTTGTTATATTGTTAAATACATTGACTTGGGTTTATTTGCAGTATCTCAAAGGAAAATTTAAAGAAATAAAAAAGAAATAATGAGATGAAGATGTAGCTCACGTAATAGAATTCCTTCAATATCAAAATTTTAGATGTGCTACTCTGAGTTTCTATGGGAGAAAGGCTACTACTCATTGACAATACATGTCTTCCTCACTTGTGCATTAGGTAGCATGTTTACCGATGGAGAAGTAATTGACGCTTATGTTTCATTACTATTTAGGAAAACATGTTCATCTAGTAGGTTTTATAATAAATTCATCTATTGTTCTACTAGATTCATGGTATGATTTTGACTTCATACTATGATTCTGATTTTATATTTGTGATATTATTACAGTAATTTTCAATTAATTATTGAATCTTACAAGCAGCATACGAAGATTATGGAAAACAATTTTATATCAAATTATCAAAACTAATCATGCTGATCGTGAAGCTATGTATATTTTTATTCCTATCAATACTGATAGTGCACATTATCATTTAATGGTCATGGATACGGAGGCAAAAATGTTCTACCATTATAATTCATTATCCTACAACTATAAATACGATCAACATTTTTTAGAACTGGTTAGTATTTATTCTTTAAAATGTATATTCTAGCATTATGATAGTTATTATATCTTTTGATGTAATTTTTTTTTGTTTATTGCTGACAGGTCTTTAAATTTAAAATATTTCCCAATGAAAAACTAAAGTAAATGCACGATGGATTACAAGATTATCATCCTTTAGACGAATGAGGCTCTAGTAAAGTAGATTGTCCTCAACAAATATTATCACAAGTAATAATTACATTATTAGCATATTTTAATAGTACATTAACATTAAATTTTGTGTTAATATTTTGATTTTGTGATACTATAGGAATGACTATGCATTCTTTGTTATGCAATACATCAAACATCCTATGTACAATATGAAAATGGAATTCACACAAAAAGACATTTATAGATTTAGAGTTGCGGTTGCGCTATCATCAATCATTAAGGAAAAATTTTGTAAATTCAAAGTAGGATGAATTTTCTGTATGCTATAGTGTGGGTGTATTTTCTGCATTTTCAAAGTATGATTCATCACTCTTGTCAATCTGTAAATTTGGATCTTTGTTGTATATATCATTGTTGTAAATTGATATGACATCAACTTATATGTATGATAAATTTTAAGTATAGATTCTTGTTCATCTAAGTTTCATTGTTTTAAATTGGTGTCTTGTATTGGATTGTGTAAAATTGATATTTTTGTCTTGTATTTGATATTTATTGGATTGTTTATAATTGTTGTGTTTCGTTGTTCTTGTATTGGATTGTTTAGTATTGTGTCAAATTGTTGTATTGTTGTATTAGATTTTCATGGGTTGTTTAAAATTGCTCCTATGTGTTGTGTTGTTCGTTATGATGTGTCGTAATCATGTTAATTGTCATTTTCTCATTCGGGAGACATGGGCAAACATCTTTGATTTTTTTTTTAACATCATAAGCAAGAGGGAAGGTCAAGGATTTCCAAAATGGTGTGGTTTAGTGAGTATCATCTAAGTTTCATTGATATAGAGGTTACGACTTCAATTTTTGTAGCTAGATCATGAAAAAATTTACTTCTCTCAATGCGATATATCATAATGATGTTAATTAGCATTTCACATTTGAGAAACATGTCGGAACACAAAGGACCTGACCCCATATAGATTAAATATGATTTGGTCCATTAGCAGGTTTTGACCAAAACCGGCTAATGGACTTTTCGTGGTTGGATCGTGGAAAAAAAAAATACTACTCTCAATGTGATGTATCGTAATGATGTTAATTGACATTTTCACATTAGAGAGACATGTCCGAACGCATATGTGATTTAATCCATCAGCCAGTTTTGACCAAAACAGGATGATGGACTTTTTGTGGCTAGAACATGAAAAAAAATGACTGCTATCAATGTAATGTATCGTGATGATGTTAATTGGCATTTTCACATTCAGGAGACATGTCCGAATACATAGGAGTTGATCCCATATATATTCGATGTGGTTTGGTCCATCAGTCGATTTTGACCAAAATTGACTGATGGACTTTAGCTACTTTAAAAAAAAAATTAATATCATCAAAAAGAGGGAAGGTCAAGGATCATAAAAATGGTGTGATTAAGTATATCATCTAAGTTTCATTGATATAGAGGTTACAACTTCAATTTTCGTGGTTGGAACGTGAATAAGAATGGCTGTTATCAATGCAATGTATCGTGATGATGTTAATTGGCATTTTCACATTCGGGAGATATGCTTGAACACATAGGAGTTGATCCCATATAGATTCTATATGATTTGGTTCATCAATCGATTTTGACCAAAACCGGCTAATGGACTTCAGCTACTTTAAAAAAAAATATATTTTTTTTAATATCATCAAAAAGAGGGAAGGTCAAGGATCACTAAAAAGGTGTGGTTAAGTTATTATCATCTACGTTTCATTGATATAGAGGTTACGACTTCAATTTTCGTGGTTGGATCATGAAAAAAATCACTACTCACAATGCGATGTATCTTATGTTGGTGTAGGGTGTACCAATGATCGAACCTGAGTTTTGATAATGGCAAAGGGTTCAAAGTTAAGTATTATTGTTGTTTTAACAAGTTGAATCAAGTGTGCAGGAAAGTCCTAAGTAACTATGCATGAAGTGTTGGTCCCCAGGGTAGTTTTAATGTGAATAACCAAGTTATGTTAGGTCCTGTGTGTTTCTAACCTTGTGACTAAGTGTGCAGGAACTTAGGACCACAAGAAGTCGAGCAAAAGATGCGCGAAAGAGAGTCGACGGGCTCAGTGCCCTTCGAGGGACGCGGTATATACGGAAGAGTACACCGGCGGACGAGAAGGACGTGCGCGACACTCCGAGGGACGAGAAGCTGGGCGGAAGCTTGCTTGAGGAGAAGGAAGGAAACTGAGTTCAGGTGAGCCCTATTCAGGATGTCCGAGATCACCCAAGCAACCAGAAAGCTAGAGGAGCCAATCGGAAACTAACTGAGCGATCGGAGATAAAATCCGAGCTACCAGCATTGGAGAAGGCGCCTTCAAGTGCCTTAAAGTCGGCCCCGCACGTACCAGTGTAGCGACGCCTAGGAAGGCGCCTTCAGACTCCTGAGGGTGCCTTTGCGCATTGTGGGAAGGTGCCTTCAGGCCTGAAGGACCCTTCAGTTCGGTCAGCAATCGTTTGCACAGGTGGATAAAGTTTTATCTCAGCAGATAAAACTTTATCCCCTTGAAAACGCCATTAGCCCTCTTAAAGGCGCCTTCAGACCCACGGGATGAAATTTCCAGGTCCTATAAAAGGATCACTTGAGCTAGGAAACAAAAATAACTTTGTACACAACTTCTATAGTAATTCCTAGTCTGTTTCTGAGCTTCTAGAGTTTGTTAGAGGATTCTCCACCCATAAAGGAGATATTCTTTATTGAGTTTTCAACCTCCTTGGATTAACAACCTCTTGGGTTATAACCAAGTAAATTCTTTGAGCTTCTCTTTCTTTTGTTTATGATAGTTGTTGTGATTTCTAATTATTATCCCTGCTAGATAGTTCAAGATTCTTTTATTTCTAACTTGCAGGAATCTTCAACTCCTCTAGCCTGGCTTCAACAAAGACCTACAAGTGGTATGAGAGTCTAACCGCCTCAGAAGGACTAATCGTCAACTGAAGTAAAAGATCAAATTTCCAGAGCGAATATTCATCCACTAAAGTTCGAGGGGGAGTTTAGCATCTGGAAGCGCAAGATGGAGGTATTTTTTAAACTGAGTTTGATATTTTACTAACAATCAAATATGGTTATGAAGCCTCGAGAGATCAGAATGGAGTCAAAAAGGAAAATCTTTGGACCAAGAAATTAAGAACAATCAAATGTTGTAGCAAACAGCAAAGCCGAATTCTATCTCTTGAATGTACTTTCACCTCAGGAAGTTAATAGGATCGACAACTATACTTTTGCGAAAAATATTTGGGAGAAATTCCTGGAATTGTACGAAGGTACCTTGGAGGCAAAACTAGCAAGGAGAGATCTACTACGAAGCCAACTTCTCAACCTGCGAATGGAAGAAGGTGAGTCAGTCGTATACCTGCAATCCCGATTGAAAGAGCTGATCACCGGACTCATGAATCTTAGAGAAACGATATCAAATAGAGATTCACTAAGGTATGCATTAAACGCATTTCCAAGATCCCCAGAATGGTCAACGATAATCAGCTCATATTATATTTCAAAAGATCTAGAAGTAAGTACCTTAAAAAATTTATTTTCTACTCTAGAACTTACTGAAACTTGAAGTGCAGGCTTAAGAAAAGAACCAAAGTGAAACATTGCATTAAAGATAAAGATGGACGATCCCCAGTCAGATTCCTCCATGGACGAAAATGTGGCAACTTTGTTGGTAAGAAAGTTTAATAAATTTTTTAAATCTAATATATTTGTTAAGTCTCAGGATAGAAAAGAAAGAAAAAGAAAGGTAAAGTGCTACAACTACCACGAAGAAGGGCACATCAAGGACGATTCCCCAAAGCTCAACAAAAGCAAGGACAAAGAAAAAGACAATTCAACCCGAAGCATAAAATTATGAAAGCAACATGGGAAGAATCCAGTTTCGAATCCGAGCTCGAAGCCTACACCGGACTTGCATTGATGGCAAGTCATCAAGATGACTCAGACAATGAAGCCTCGTCAAGAATGAGCATTGACTCAGGGGGATATTCAATCGAAGAAAGCATCGACGAAAGGAGAGCATCCTCAACAGAAGAAAGCTACGATGGAGGGGGAGACTTGAAAGAAAAGGTAAGTCAAGTTCGTGCCCTAACTCCTAAAGAATCATTTTCTTTATAAAAAAGTTAACTAAAGAACTAACCAAATTAGAAAAAGACAACTTAGAAATGAAACGGACCTTAGTTGTATCCTGCTTTCTCGTTGATTTTAACAAAATAAAAGTAGAAAATTAAAAATTAAAAGAAAGAATAAAAGAATTAGAAAATTTAAAGAAATCAAATGCATGCACATATAGGAATATAAATTGGTATTTTCGATATCATTCTGGACAAATAAAAAAAATCTCACAGAAAAACATCCCAAAGAAATTTTTGATTAATCTAGTTGGAAGGAACATATATTGGGTTCCCAAAGAATACATAATTTAGATTTATTTTGCTTGAGCTTAAATTATAATTGTTTGTGAATATTTATCTTTGCTGTCTCGATTTACAAAATTCTTTTTGGTTAAAGAAACTTAGATTTTTTTTTCTTTGCAAGTATGCTCAATTTTTTTTTTTGAAAAATTAGAAAAAAAAACCTAAGCACTTCGAATGTTTTTTTTTTCAGAAATTTCTTTTAGAATTTTCTTATTTGGTAAAACAAATCTTCAAATTTGTTTGATTTGAACTTAAAACTTTTATTTAGACTTTTTAATTGCCCCTAGTTTTTAATATGATCATAGGAGGAGAGTTTATTAAATTAAGAGAGAGGTAGCATTATATTTCCCTAATTGCACTTAAGTGTTCATTTTTTTACTTAACTATTTATTTATTACATGTGTTTTTACCCTAACGTAACTTGGGTTGCTCATATAAAAAAGGTGAGATTGTTAGTCCCCAGGGTAATTTTGATGTGATCAACCAAGTTAGGTTAGGTCTTGTATGTTTTTAACCTTGTGACTAAGTGTGCAGGAGTTTAGGATCACAAGTCGAGCAAAAGACGCAGCGAACGAAAAGGATGGCACGGGAGAGAGATGACGGACTCGGCGCATCCGAGGGATGCGAGAGCTGCGAAAGAGTACATCGACGGACGAGAAAGACGTGCGTGGCGTTCCAAGTGACAAAAAGCCAAGAGGAAGCTTGCTCGAGGAGAAGGACGGAAAATGAGTTCGAGTGAGCCCTATTCCGGATGTCCGAGATCACCCAAGCAAAATTGACCAGAAGCAATCGGAGCGAACCAGAGAAGAAACCAGAGCTTCCAGCATCGAAGAAGGTGCCTACAAGCGACTTTAAGGCGCCTTGAAGGCAGAAGAGGCGCCCTCACGCTGGTCAGCGGTTATTTGAATGTAGAGATAAAGTTTTATCCTTAGAGATAATACTTTATCCCTTTGAAGGCGACTTGGGCAACCTGGAGGCGCCTTCAACTTTCGGGATAGGTTTTCAAGGAGCTATAAAAAGGCCCCTCGACCTAGGAATTCAGAACAACTGATTCACAATTTCTGTATTGCTTTCCTAGTTTGTTTTTAAGCTTTTAAAGAGTGTAAGAGGCTTCTCCGCCTACAAAGAAAAAGATATTCTAGTGAGCTTTCATCTGCCTTGGATTAACAACCATCTAGATTGTAACCAAGTAAATTCTAGTCTCTTCCTTCATTTCAATTTATGTTTTATATACTTGTTGTGCTAAACTAACATTGAATCCCTGCTTAGAATTAGCTCGAGATATTTTTTTCTTTTAATTGCAGGATTATCGACCTGCGTCTACCGGCCCCAAAAAAAAGGGACCTACACCCCAACCTTCCACCGAGGTTCCCTAGCCATGTCCACCATTTGAGCGAGGGGAGAGTTCGATGCCAACTCTACCTAAAGCTGGTTTTAATGACTTAGCACCCTCTAATCGGATGCTTACGGACCCGCAAACGCCAACCAGACCCACTGTTGTCGTGCCAATCTCTTATCTTCCTCCATTGCCAATCGGCTCCCCTAGACCCCATGAGAAGTGTTGGAACCTTCCTGAGGGGGGGGGGGTGAATAGCTCTTCTAGCTCCACTCGTTGATAATTTGCAGCGGATGAACACACGAAGCAAGCTCTCAATGCTAACATCGATATTTACTTGGAATTCACCTCAAGAAGAGGTACTAATCTAAGGATTCGCATAAAACACACACCCTTCACTAAGGAGACACTCCTTTTTAGAGACAGCCGGAGGTGGAAAAACCTCGTACAAAACTCACACACAAGTTACAACTCAAAGCAAGAAATGAATGTAAAATAATACAAATAGAAACCTCTTCTTGCTTGATCTTGTGTAGCTTGTAGTTACTGTTGATGCAATCAGTTTTGATGTGTGTGTCAAATGTTTAAGTTAGGCATCATATATGCTTGATATGGTTGCATGAGTGTAACAGGACTTTAGATCACTGAAGAACCTCATCCAGGGCTCCGTCATGAGTCAGACGTGGAAGCACCGGAGTGAAGCCAAGGAAGCAGACTTCAAGGGCGAGTGAAGGATGACATGGAGATGAGCCGAGGGCTTGTATGCATCCGAGGGACGAGGCCAGAAGAAGTAGCTTCAGAGGGCAACTCCGAGA
>JBAMIE010000007.1:1713667-1728452 GCA_037177295.1 Kaempferia parviflora | reverse complement strand
TTGGAGACAAGTGTTGCTGCACTTCCAAGGTTCAAGAGGTGTTCTAAAGACACAAGAGATCACAAAGCAAGGGTTAGGTTGTATTTTGTACATTTACTTTCTTGCTTAGAGTTGTATCTTTTGTTTAGAGTTGTACTAGGCTTCTCCGCCTCTAACGTGTTGTAGAGAAGGAGTGTTTTCATAGTGGAGAGTGATGTGCATGTGTGGATCCTTGGACTATTCACCTCTTCTTGATGTGGATACTAAGTAAATCCTCATGTTATCATTGGTTGATTTTCGTCGAGTCTACATCTGCTGCAAAATCATCAAGACGAAGCAACCGGAGCCATTCACCCCCCCCCCCTCTAGCTCCGGAATCGATCCTAACAGCCTGCTCCGTGGGAGACTGACTATGAGAGTTGCTACTGGCTGGCCGGTCCAATTGGGTGTTGTGTGTATTTGATTGGAGCATGCCTCTCTTGTGTATTTGGCCGATTTTGGTGGTTGAATAATGCTTTAATTAGTGCTCACTTAAGGCACTGTGATTGGGTGATTTGCGTTGTATTTTGTTGTGAAACAAAGTGTAAAACATGTTCAAATGTGGGCCCGCATTCGTATGATGAGAGGATTGGTATATGTGTGTGATGTTTGATGGATGGTTATATCCATAATTGAGAGAGATGTGTGTGGAGCTAACATCAACTGTGGAGATGTGCTCCTGAGTACCCCTGTATTGTGTTGACACTTAGTTTGAGAGCCTTTCCCTCTCAAACCAGTTTATATATTTGTACTTATTTAAAAAAAACTAATTTTTTTATTTAAAATATCTTGATATTGCAAGCCATGTTAGCTTCTATACATGAATTTCCTTCTGGTGCACCAATTCTTAGATTGAAATATGTTGTAGTTGTTGGATAGGTATGTTAGATCAAAACTTATTACTAATGATGCTCAATAGATTAAGTCAAAAGCTAATTTTTATGTTACTAAATTTGGTTATAAATTTATTATGAAAGTGTTGTTAATGTTAGAAATTTTATTCTCATTAGGATACAATGTACATGAACAAGGTTTGAATGTACAACATATTATAAAATAGATTTATCTGAAATGAATATTTTCCTAGAGTTGAAAGAGTTTGTGAGCTTTGTTAAGAGTTATCCAGAATGTATGAATAATGTCGAGTTACATTATCTGTGTAATCATTTCAAATGTAGAAATAAAGATTTCCGTGATGAGGACACTGTGAAAGTATATCTTTGTAAAAAGGGATTTGTTTCAGATTACTACAATTGGTACTTTCACGGAGAGCTTTATTTTTCAAATACAATTAGAACTTTGGTTGCTTCTTTATCTGACACAACTATTCTAGGGGAAACATCATATAATGACAATGCAATGCAATCAATGGTCTATGACCCAATGAATGCAGTTGATAAATCCAACATAGATGAAATACCAACATTTGAAGTTTAACAATTGTATCACATGTTAAAGGCTAGAGAAAGAGAATTGTGGGGACAACATTCTATATAGTCATTCCTAACTATCAACTATTGCAAGGCTATTGAATATCAAGGTAGAATATCATTTCTTTGAATTATGTTACAATGACATTTGTCAATTGATATAAGAGTTGCTCTCTGCTGATTACTAATGACTGATAGTAAGGGGTTTAAGTTTGCTTGTAGAGAATATTGATTGTTGTATTAATAACTGTATGATATTTTAGAATGAAAATAGTGAACTGATTGAATGCAGAATCTATACTCACCCTTGTTATAAGTATGCTAGTCGCATACCAGGGAAGAAGAAGAAGAAGATTGCATGAAAAGTTATGTATTACTTCCCGTTAACTACAAGACTTCAACGCTTATATGCGTCTGCTGCAATAGCATGCCATATAAGGTGACATTATGAGCATGTGCACGAAGATGGTATAATGTGACCCCCTGCATGAAAACACCTTGATACAATATTTCTCTCCTTTACAATGGAACCACGTAATGTGAGACTGAAACTTTCTGCAGATGGATTTCCTCCATTTGGTCAGTCAGGACATCAATATTCATCTTATCTGGTGGAGAAAGAGAAAGGATCCAACACTTAAAATGATAAATAATGTTGGGTAGCCCAATGTAGGGTGTGCTTAACATGTTTCGCAAAGCATGCAGTGGAAGCAAAAAATAATACGAAAATAAAACTAATTTTATTACATCACACATGTTACACACATATAGGATACATCTCACACATATATGATCATAAAATAAAACTTTTATAAATAACAATTTACTCTAGAGGTACCTTACAGATGATGAATAGTGGTAAGGGCATCAACTAGTGATGCTCCTCGAACTTCGCCTCTGTTCGTATCCACGTCGAGTTCTTCAAGACAACTCCAAGAGAAACAGGGTTTGCCTTCGATTGTTACTAGCTAAGAGTGGAGGCGATGCGATCTAAGAGGAATAAGAAGAAGCAAAGAAGCTTGGGAAGAAAAAACTTCTTCCATGCTCCTTGTTGTGGTCGACGACACCAAGAGAGGGAAGGGAGAGAGGGAGGCTAGGTTTTCACAAAAATTAAACCCTTAATTAATTGGTACTACTTTTCTCTCTAATTTATATCATATATATAAACGTCTTTATTTGACTTGGTCAAATATTAATAGTAATTAATATATCAAATTCTCTGTTGATGATTTGATATTATATTAATAAACACTAATATATCAAATTTGTTAGATGAATTAAATATTGATAAATATTGATATATCAAAACTATCTTCCATGAATTGGTCAAATATTAATATATATTAATATAACAAAGTCTTAGCCCCCAGGGCGTAGCATAGATGGGGGCGCATGGTAGTGTGTCCGAATTGAGCAGGGGTCGATCCCCAGGGTGTCACTGCCTGTGGTAGTCTCCATCATGCACCTCACACCTGTGTACCTGCATTTTCCTCCCTCCATATCCATGAGGCTGGCTCTAGGGGGTGCTAATGTGGCAATTCCACATTTTTTTAATATAACAAAGTCTTGGACCATTATACCCTTGGTTTATTTATTATCAAGATAACTTGATTTAAATCAAACCAATTTTGTTCATGAATAAACCAAATAAGGTCTAACTCTTCCATATGACATGTGGCTCATCCACGCTTCCTATGTAATAAATAATTTCCATATTTGCCTAATATTTGGTCCAACCAAATATCTTATCTCTTTTGAGCTGAGAATCAAATTCTCATACTTATTTTATATCTTTTAGATACTCATAATGCGTGTGACCTTATAGGTTCTCAGTTTATCTTGGTCATCCATATTAATTACTTAATTATGGATTGATCATGAGTGACACCTAGTAGTACATCATGGTCCCCAATTAACTGAAAAATCATAGTTGATTCTAGAATTGGTTCTGAACCATTCAACAGATATAGTGAGTCATGTCTTATTCCTTTCACTCGTCTTATACCCACTTGGTTCAGGACATGGTCTATGTGTCTGTCTCCACTAGGTTGACTACATCACACCTAGCCCAAGTAATACTTTCTTGTCCCGCGGATTCGAATTACTCCTACATGTGACTTAAGAGTCTCATACTCTTAACATGTGACGTTTTACAAAGACTTTGAGTAATAAACCTAACAAGTGGACATATGGTATACGTCTCCTCGCAAGGAGCAGTGAATCCTTTATGGGCTATCCAAACATCTACGGGCACTTCGACTTATACCTAATTATCCCGGGTCCACACCTCCATAGAGATGCTTACTTAAGATGTTAAAGTATAAGTTTCCATGACCAAGGTGACTTAAATACCTCAAGTTGAAGCAAACTTGCAGTTGAGATGCAACAAGAACTTCACAGACATATCTATATATGTATAGAATCAAATGAAGCCTTATAGCAACCCCTCCAATAAACTAGTTACTATAACTAGCATCCACGTTTAAGTCTCAGCATCCTAATGTCTCCAGCTAATGATTAACAGCTGCTTGGTTAGACCAAGGAGTATAATTCGTGCTAGTCTTACAGAATCGATGATGTTCAAACTCATCAATTTATCGACTAGTGACTATTTCAATACATTCATAATTGCACATGTAGAGATGTTCACTAGTTGTGATATAATAAAAAATTCTCTCATGATATGAATCGTATTGTGAACATTCAGTAAGTGAGTCTAAGACCATTCAAATGCATAAATAATACGTACTCAAATAGTGAATATTTATTTATCTAAGTAAATAATACAAATCATAAGACGATTGCCTTAGGACACCTCTCAAACATAACAAATACATCATCCCAGCGTGTGCCTGGATGGAGGATGGGTCAGGAACATCTTGCCAAGGTGAAGGGGAGTATCTCCCCTTCAAGACAAAGGCTCCAAGCTGAGCTAGTTAGGGTCGAGCTTGTGACCTTAAATGAGCGCTTCTTGGGAGGCAATCCAAGGGTTTCTTTAGTTAGATTTTTCTATTCTTGTTTGTTTTCTTAATTTAGAAATTTGAATTACAGTTATTTTTGCTTGTTTTCAAGATGCTTAGCCTCCACGAGTTGGATATGAGCTTCTCCATGGGCATGGAGGCACCGAAGAATAAGAGAACATCAAAATATGATTTCAGGAGTGAAGAGAAGGAGCATTGAAGACCCGGTCGTATCCCCTAGGACTTGGTTGTGTGAAGAAATGTAGGAAGGCATGGCATGGTTGTGTCCATTGGGCATGGTCGTGCCCTAAATCAGCAGGACGCATGGTCGTGTCCACAGAGATGCTTACTTAAGATGTCAAAGTATAAGTTTCCATGGCCAAGGTGGCTTGAATATCTCAAGTCGAAGTAAACTTGCACTCGAACTGTAGTAAGAACTTCACAGACATATCTATATATGTATAGAACCATATGAATCCTTACAGCAGGTCACTCTAATGAAATAGTTACTATAACTAGCATCCACGTTTAACTCTCGACATCCCAATGTCTCCAGCTAGTGAGTATTAGCTATTTGGTTAGACCAAGAAGTAAAACTCATGCTAGCCTCACATAATCGATGATATATGAACTCATCAATTTATCAACTAGAGACTATTTCAATACATTTATAATTGTACATGTAGAGATGCTCACTAGTTGTAATCCAATCACAAATTTTCTCATGATATGAATCGTAATTGTGGACATTCAGTAAGTGAGTCTAAGATCATTCAAACACATAAATAATATGTATTAAAATAGTGAATCTTTATTTATCTAAGTAAATAGTACAAATAATAAGGCGATTATCTTATGACACCTCTCAAATATAACAGACTCTCACTTGGCCTAATGCCAATCGCTTTGGTATCCTATGTCGTAAGCCATGACGTGACTCTCATGTAGTATCGAAAGCGCTAGAGGGGGTGAATAATGCTCGTGGTTTTTTTTTTCACTTTTTTTGTAAAAACTATCGCGTAAAATAATCAGAGGAAAACACAACGAAAATAAGGATAGAGAAAGAAGAGAAAATACAATGCTAACATAACCAAGTTTTACTTGGTTCGGAGCCTGTGGCGACTCCTACTCCAAGGCCCACACTCTTTGAGTATTTACTTTGGGCAATCCATTATCAATTCAAAGAATAATAGGTACACAATTGTTTATAAGAATGTGATAATTTAAGTGTAATAAAAAAATATACCGACGACTTAGAATTCAGAGTCTTGCTTTCGGTCGTCGGAATCGCGTTGCGGAGTCGTAGGATAGCCTTTAGAGCAACGCTTAAGAGTATAAGCGTAAGAATTTGTTGTGTATCTTGCAATGGTTGTGGACTCTTTTTATAGGCTGTTAAAAGCTCCTTCAATGCCTCTGGAGGCCCCTCTAGGTGTAAAGTTTTATCCCCAAAGATAAGCTTCGAATTCTGTGAAGTCTATCCATCTTAAGGCGCCTTCAAGGCATTCCAAGGCACTCCTACGCCTTCGCGCCTTGATCCAAGGCGCCTTCAGCTGCATAGAAGGCGCCTCCACGCCTCTCCACGTGAACCTTCAGCCAAGGCAGCTGAGGCAACTCCAACAGCGCCGAAGGCGCCTCGAACATTGTTCATCTGAGGTTTTTTTATCCATTTCACTTCTTTGCAAAGCATATTAGTCCAAAATATCAAATATACCCTATAAAATAAAGTTAGTATAATAATATATGATTAAAAAATTATTTGACAGTCAAAAGACTGTTTGATCCTGACTTTTAGATTTCTACCTAAACCCTAGGTCGGACTGATGTCTACTGTTATTTCAATGGGGAACGCGTCCTCACCTACTCCTCTCAGGAGAATTTACCTTTTACCGACCAGTCCTCCAAACCGTTTTGACTTTTCTCAGCATCCAAGACTTAGGACTTTCACCTAGGGTCCTCGACCCAAGAATTTTTAGCCTGGTGTTCATGACCTCCAGGGCTTTCACCTACGTCCGATCTCCGACCCATAGGATTTTTCTCCTGACATCCTCGACTTGCCAAGTCTTCCTTGCTTAACTGCAACTAGAACTTTCCACAACCTAGGGTTACCTCCCCTAGGACCTAGGGTTACCTCCCCTAGGATTTTCCACTTACCTAAGATCACTTAATTAGGACTTTCCTACACACTTAATTTAGCTTGTTAGAACCACAATAACACTTAACTTTGAACCCTTTGCCATTATCAAAACCTAGGTTTGATCATTGGTGCACCCTGCACTAACATCTCAAACTTGCTTTGTGGTAGAGCCTTTGTAAAAGGATCCATGGGGTTTCTTTTGGTGGGAATTTTCTCAAGTTGTATTTCTTTTCTACTAATGATCTCTTTGATCAGATGATAGCATCGCATCACATGTTTGGATCACTGTGAGACCTAGGTTCCTTTGCTTACACAATGACTCTAGTGTTATCGCAGCAGACTGGTAATGCTTCAACAATGGTCAGAATCACTCGTAGTTCAGTGATAAACTTATTGATCCAAATTGCTTCCTTTGTTGCTTCTAAAGCTACAATATATTCTGCCTCACAGGTAGAATATGCTATGGTGCATGTCTTGCTTAGAACTCTTCCAGCTAATTGCACCTTCATTTAAAGTGAATATGTATCTAGACTGAGATTTGGAGTCATCCTTATCTGTCTGGAAGCTGGCATCAGTATACCCGCGTATAATCATATCATCATCTCCATATACCAAAAATATATCCTTAGTTCGTCTCAAGTACTTAAGGATTGTCTTGACAGTTGTCCAATGATCCATTCTGGATTTGATTGGTATATGCTTGTTACGCTCAAATCGGATGATACATTGGGCCTAGTACATAACATAACATACATGATAGATCCTATCGCAGAAGCATAAGTAATCTTATTCATGCAAATCCTCTCATCTTCTATGCGAGGGCACATAGATTTTGAAAGGTAAATTCCATGCCTCATGGGTATGAAACCTTTCTTAGATTTAGACATGCTAAACTATTTTAGCACTCTGTCTATATATGTAGACTGTGAAAGACCAAGCAACCTTTTCGATCTATCTCTATAGATTTTCATTCCGAAAATGTAAGTTGCTTCTCCCATGTCTTTCATAGAAAACATTTTGGACAACCAAATTTTAACTGATTGTATAACTAACACATCGTTTCCTTTAAGTAATATGTCATCAATATATAATATTATAAATACGACTACACTTCCACTAACCTTTTGGTATACACAAGGTTCGTCAGGATTTTATGAGAAATCAAATTCTTTGATTGCCTCATCAAAATGGATATTCCAACCCATAGATGTTTGCTTCAGTCCATAAATGGATCGTTGAAGCTTGCATACTTTATTTTTATTAGCAGATGTGAAACCCTCGGGTTATATCATATACATCCTCAAGTAGGTTTCCGTTAAGGAAAGCTATTTTCACATCCATTTTCCATATCTCATAATCATGATGAACTGATATGGCCAGGAGTATCCGAATGAATGTAAGCATAGCTATTGGTGAGAAGGTTTCGTCATAGTCAATTCCTTGCCTTTGACAATAGCATTTTGCCACCAATCTTGTTTTGTAGGTAATTACATTACCATCTATGTCAGTTTTTCTTTTTGAAAACTCATTTGTATCCAATAGGCGTAATGCCTTTAGGTGGGTCCATCAAGTTCCAAACTTGGTTTTCATACACGAAATCTATTTCTGACTTCATGGCTGAAAGTCACTTATCCCTTTCTGAACAATTCAGAGCTTCCTCGTAATCAGTAGGTTCCTCATCCTCAATGTGTAATACGTTATTCAATTCAATTACAAAAGATCCATATCTCTCAGGGATATTATGTGTCCTACAAGATCTACAAGGAGGTTGTGTTACCATAGGTTCAACCATTAGTTCATCATTATGAATAATCAGTTGTGGTTCCTGACAAGACATCTCTTTAGTATCTATTGGAGTTTCTTGAACTTCATCAAGTTCAACCATACTCCCACTAGATTCTTGTAAGAGAAATTCTTTCTCCAAGAATGTTGTATGCCTTGAAACAAACACTTTTTGTTCTAAGGAATTACAGAATTGGTAACCCTTTGTTCCTTAGGATAACCAATAAATAGACACTTATCAGACTTTGCATCCAATTTGTCCTATACAGTCCTCTTCAAATAAGCAGGGCAACGTCGTATCATTAAGTGAGATAGATGAGGTTTCTTGCTAGTCCACACTTCATATGGAGTAGTAGAGATTGCCTTAGTCGAGACTTTGTTTAACAAATAAACAGTTGACTCGAGTTCATAACCCCAAAAAGATTTAGGAAGGGTTGCATGATTCATCATTGACCTGACCAGATCTAATAAGGTTCGGTTTCACCTTTCAAATACTCCATTATGTTGTAGTGTATAAGGCAGAGTCTATTGAGACAATATTCCATTGTCTCTCATATAATCTTGAAACTCTTGGCTCAAGTATTCCCCATCACCTCGATCGGATCGAAGTATCTTAATACTTTTATTTAGTTGTTTCTCTACTTCACTTCTGAATTCTTTGAACTTTTTAAATGCTTTAGGTTTATGTCTCATAAGATACATATAACCAAATCATGAATGATCATCGATAAAGGTGATGAAGTAGCTATAACCTCTTAGTGCATGAGTTGACATTGATCCACACACATCAGTATGTACAAGATCAAGTAACTCATCGACTGGTTCACCTTTTCCAGCAAAAGATATCTTTGTCATCTTGCCTTTTAAACATGATTCACATGTATCAAATGAGTCTAATTTAAATAATTCCAAAACTATAAGTTTTTGTAATTCGGACATGCGTTTCTTGTTTATATGGCCAAGGTGACAATGCCACGAGTAAGAGGTTAATTGATCATCTTTTCGAGCACGTTTATTGCTTGTTTTAATATTAAATACGTTGCTGGATATATCCAATGCGTAGATGTCATTGCTTAGAGCTCCCGTACAGTAAAGAACATTATTTAATGTTATATAACAACAATTGTTACTAAAAGTCAAATGGTAACGTTTTCTATTTAAGCAAGAAATAGAAACAATGTTCTTTATTAATGTAGGAATGAAATAACAATTATTCAGTTATAAGACAAATCCACTAGGAAGCTTCAATAAATATGTTCCGATGGCAATAGCTGCAACCTTTGCTCCATTACCAACTCACAGATTTGTTTCTCCCTTGACGAGTCTTTTGCTATTCCTTAGCCCCTATATGACATTACATATATGTGAGTCACACCAGTATCCAATATCCAAGTGTCGTAGAAAATTACATGACAATTAATAACGAAAGTACCTGAAGTAGATGGGACATCAGATGCCTTCTTCTTCTTTACGGACTCTAGATAAATCTTGCAGTTTCTTCGCCAATGTCCCATCTTGCCACAATGATGGCATCAGCCTTTTGTTGCCGGTTCAACTGTCTTGGCCTTTTTCTTCTTCCCATTTGCCTGATGTTTTGGCTTCCTCTCAGAACCTTTCTTTGAGGAGTCAACTAACATCACTGTCTTCTGTTCTTTCTTTATAGAATGTTCTTTATAGAAGGTTCTACATCTTTGAGCATGTTGATCAACTCTAGAATTGTAGATTTAATACAGTTCATCCGATAGTTCATCACAAATTATGAATAGCTACTCAGTAAATTGTGCAAAATTAAATCAGTATTTAATTCATGATTCATAGCAAATCCGAGTGATCCCAAACGCTCAATGTAGACATTCATCTTTAGCACAAATTGTACTACAGATGTACCTTCCTGCATCTTTTGTTGGGTTGCAAGGTTGCAAACAAAGTCCCACATTGGAAAGACATGGAAAAAATCATGAGTTTATTAGAGAAAGATATATCCATTGGTATGAGGCCTTTTGGGTAGAGCCCAAGAGCAAAACCATGAGGGCTTAGGCCCAAAGTGGACAATATCATACCATTGTGGAGATATCTAAAACTCTTTTAGACCCAACATCTTTGACCAGAAGAGTAGCTTCGTGACCTCAAACTATTTGGATCTAATTTGCTCATCAAACAACTCAGATGAGAAACAATCGTATAAACATCCGTATGCTCATGTTGTTTCTGCAGTTCAAGAGACATCAAGGTTAACATGATGCAACTAGCAAGATCAACATTAGTTATGCGCTTCTTATAAGCCAGTATTTGTTCTGGTGTTGCATCTTCTACTATATTTTTGGGAAGTGCCTTTTCAAGGACATAAATTAGTTTATCAGACTTGGGAATAATTCTCATGTTTCGAAACCAGTCCAAAAAATTTAGCCCAGTCAGTTTATTCGAGTTCATCAACGAACGCAAATTCACAGACATCATAATCAAATGATTAACCTAGAAATATAAAAATGAGAATATGTGAGAGAGATGATTTTATTATGTAAACAATTTACATATTATTAAATTTCAGCTTATTTTTTAAATTCAAGGGCCCTTACTTATGAATTCCGGAGATAGTAGCTTATCTTGGCTTTCGCACAATAAATCATTCTTAGCTTTAGTGGTAGGTATCAAAATATACCGATTATGTATTACATATATATAACTATCACATTATGCTATCAACTAATTGAATGTCTGCATAAAAAAATGGGTTGTTAACACATTAACAAAATATGGAACCACCACATTAGCGGCCCCCTAGAGCCGACCCCACGGATATGGAAGGAGGTAAATGCACGTACATAGGTGAGAGGTGCATGGCGGGGACTACCACAGACAGTGACACCCTGGGGATCGACCCCTGCCTAATTCGGACACATTAACAAGTATACATCAAGTGCACATCACCCCAACTTCATCTCTATCCATGTTGACCTTGGCTTTGACATAACAAATCAATACTTCAAGTTAAAACCAATCTGTTAATCATGAGATCGCATCTCTATGGTTTGAACATATTTAATTCCAAGTTGAAAATGACTTTGGCACAACAACTCAAATAAGTAATTAAACTCCGGTTCTTGCCATATTAACGGAAGGTGTATGCTTTTGTATTTTGTAAGTGATTTAGGTCCCATCATCTTCATGCATATGATCTAACTATATGACATCACACGTATGACAAATATGATAACATGACATCACACACGCAAGATATAATTATATTAGAAATTAATGCATCGATATGTCATACAATATGACATGAACATGACATAAATTTAAATATGTTATAATTCTATTTTAAAAATAAAAATATGTTATAAATCTGATTTTAATAAATCAAGATTTATCTAATCAAATTAGGAAACTAATTTTCTAAATTTAATTAACATATCTCATCTAGAATCTTTTTATCAATCAAAAATCTTTAATTATTTTGAAAGCAAATTTCAAAATCAATTTTCTAACGATTTAGGAAATAAATAATTAATATTTCTTAATTTATTATAGAATAATTTAAATCTAGTTTTTTTTGTGTGATTTTCCAAATCTTTACAAATTTAGTATTTCCTAACAATTTATAAAACTTTCTAAAAATATAATATTTTAATAAATCTAAAAATTCTAGAAAAGGAAATTTCTATAATTTAAATTAGAATATCTCAAATCTGAATTTTTTTAAGAATTTCAGAATCTTTCCAAATTTGGTATTACCTAACGAATTAGGAAAATGTTCAAAAATAGATTATTTCTTAAAATTATAGAAATGGTAATTTCTAAATTAATAGAATATTTCTACATTTAATTTTATAAAATTATTTCAGAAACTTTCTAAAAATAGAATATCTTAACAATTTAGGAAATTCTCAAAATGGAAAATTATTAATAATTTCAGAAAAAATCTAAAAAATAATTACAACACTTATTATGAACCATAAAACAATTTTACGATAATGTCAAAGCACCATTATGTTTGACCGTTGGGGGCCAGCAAGGAGGTCGTGAATAACTGCAATTAAAATAAAAATATCTTGAGCTATCTTATTCAGGGATTCGATGTTAGTTTGACACAACTACTATAATAAGCATAAAGTAGAAAAGAAGAGGCTAGCTAGGATTTATTTGGTTACAACCTACATGATTGTTAATCCAAGGTAATTGAAGCTCATTAAAAGATCTCCTTCTTTGTAGGTGGAGAAGCCTCTTACACTCTTTGAAAAACTAAGAAATAAACTAGGAAAGCACAATAGAAGTTGTGGATCAGTTGTTATTAATTTCCTAACTCCATGGGCCTTTTTATAGCTCTTGGAAATCTTATTCTGAAAGCTGAAGGCACCTCCAGGGTTGCCCAAGGCACCTTCGAGGGGATAAAACTGAAGGCGCCTTCTCCATGCAGGAGGCGCGAAGGCTACCTTTGCTTCCGGTTGTTTGGGTGATATCGCGGACATCCGTAATAAGGCTCACCCGAACTCATTTTTTGTCCTTCTCCTTGAGCAGGCTTCCGTTTCGGCTTCTCGTCCCTCGAACCGCCGCACGCGTCCTTCTCGTCCGCCGGTGTACTCTTCTGTAGCTCCTCATCCCTCAGACGCACCGATCCCGTTGACTCACTTCCCGTACCATCATTCTCGTCTGTTGCGTCTTCCGCTCGACTTCTTGTGTTCCAAGCTCCTACACACTTAGGTACAAGGATCAGAACACACAGGACCAAACCTAACTTTATTGATCACATTAAAACTAGATAGGGACATCAACAATCTCCTCCTTTTTGATGTGGTAACCCAAGTTAAGATTAGGGTAAAAATAATACTTAAAAACAATAAATACACTAAATAACAATTAAGTACAATTGGAAAATAAAATGCTACCTCCACCTAAACTTAACATACTCTCCCCCTTTGATCTCATTAAAAAGTAGGGGTTTACTAAAAAAAATGTTTTGAAGTTAAAAGAAAATGATTACATTAAAAATGTTTTGAAATTTTCAAATAGAAAATTTTCAACCAGAAAGAATATCAAAAAAAAAAAAAAACTTTGTGGATACATGCTTTAGTTTTTTTAACTTACAAAAATATTTTCAACATAAATTTAAGAAACAAGTTTACAAAATTAATTTTTCAAATAAACACTTTTGAAAAAAAATTTTGGAAGAAAATTATACAATGATATTGCAATTAAAGTATTAAAACTAAACTAGGCATGATTTAGAGACCCAATATTAGTTCCTACCTACATGGTTAATTAAGTATTTCCTAGGGACATATTTTTTATGAAATATTTCTTATTCATCCTTTATGAAATCTATAATACCAGTTAGCACCCTGAAATTTGAAAATTTCTGTCCTTATATGAACATGCACAATCTTTTTTTGAAATTTTTAATTTTTCTAACTTTTCTTTTAAATTGTAATTTTTCAAAATCATCTATCAAGCAAGACTTAGCTAAAACTTGTTTCATTTCCAGATTTTCATTTTCTAACTTAGTCAACTCTTTAGTGAGCATTTTTATGAAACCAAAAAATTTAGTGGGGGTTAGATTTCGTACCTGACTTACCTTTTCTGCTACTGCTCCCCTCCATTGTATCTCTCTTCTGAGGATGATTCTTCCCCTGAGTCGATGTTCATTTCTGAGTTTTCTTGGTGACTTCCCATCAGTGCAAGTCCGACATAGGCTTCGACCTTGGATTTGGAGCTGGACTCGTCCCAAGTTTCTTTCAAATTTTTGTACTTCGAGTTGATCTGTCTTTTGTCTTTGTCTTTGCTTTTCTTGAGTTTGGGACAGTCGTCCTTGATGTGTCCTTCCTCGTTGCAGTTATAACATCTCACTTTTCTTCTTCTATCTTTTTTCTCCTGTGACTTAAGAAATTTGTTAGATTTAAAAAACTTATTTAGACTCCTTACCATTAGTGCTGCTTCATTTTCTTCAACTGATGAATCTGAATCGGGTTCATCCTTTCTTGTTGCTTTTAGAGTCATTTATGACTCTTTTATTTGTTCTACAAATCTAACTTTGTGAATTTAAAATGTAGAAAATAATTCTTTTAAATTACTTTTTTCTAAATCTCTAGATATAAAGTAAGCATCTACTAAACTTGACCAATCCTGATTTCTAAGAAAAGCATTTAAAATGTACCTTATCGACTCTCAGTTGCTTACCTTTTCACTAAAATTTATTAGCTCAGTGATGAGTTCCTTCAGTTTCGCTTGCAGCTGCACGATTGTTTCACCATCTCTCAGTTTGAGGTTCGTGATTTGGTTCCAGAGCAGGACATGTCTCGCGAGCTTTGCTTCGGAAGTGCCTTCATGGAGCTCTAGGAATTTTTCCCAGAGTTCTTTTGCCGATGAGTAAGGCCCGATCCGACTTACTGATATCGTGCCAATCCGATGTGTCACTACGCACCGATGTCAAATTAATAAAAATATCGAAAACCCACAACTAAACA
>JBAMIE010000007.1:1701813-1712595 GCA_037177295.1 Kaempferia parviflora | reverse complement strand
AAACCTTAAACCCTAAATTGAAAAGTAAAAAGACTAAATTGCCCCTAAAGGCTATAAACAAAATATAATCTAACAGTAGCTAGTTTCACTCGAACACAACCTGGTTTTGAGTCACCGGAGACTCAAGACCCATCATATTAATTAACTTTTTTAAGGTTTGTTCAACAACAATTTAGTTTTTTATTTATTATACATAAATCATGCAATGAATATTTATTCTGTTTTGATATTCTAATCTGCTCATTTCTAAATATTGTATTAATATATATTTTAGGAGTCCTGGCCAATTGACATATTGGTGATCATCAACATCATCATCTGCTCATTTCTATCCATGTATCAAAATTGGTTATACATATGCAAAATTGACTTTTTGCAGGATTTTCTATTTTGTATTCATAGTATGTATTTAGATATGGATATTTGGTATCTATTATTGTGATTTGTTTCCCTATTATTTTACTTAGATGATGTGATTGTTGGATATTTAGATACTTTTTATTAGCTTATTTCCATAATTTAGTATGTTTGTTTGTATGGATGTTAGTTTATTTGTGTTTGTGATATTATGTTGTATGAAATATATGTATGGATTGTTAAGATGTATGAAATGTGTAGATTGTAAAATGTGATTGTATGGATGTATGTGATGTTTGTATGTATGAAATATCATCGTCTGTGATGGTTTTGTATATAGGAAATTTGTAAATAGGGTAGATCCTGAAATAAATTGTTTCTGGAATTTTTTTAATTGTCGATGGAATATCGACGAAATAGGTATTCCGTCGGTAGATATTGATATTGATTATTGACGGAAACACTGTTTTTGTCATTAATCCCCAATGGAAACACTATTTCCGTCGGTGGTTCCATTTATGTATTCTGATCCCGACGGAAATAGTGTTTCCGTCCGGATAATTTGCTATGGAAATTATTTTTTTATTGGGAAAAAATACCGATATAAATTATATTTCGTTCCAACCAAGCCTATGTTCCTTAGGTAAAGTTGTTTTCGACAATTTATCTTCTGACAAAAGATTTTTCGTCGTAATTCCGTCACTAAACCGCCGTGTCAACAGAATTATGACGAAAAATTCCGTCGGCAAGCCTTGTTTTTTTGTAGAAATGAAACTAGCTTTTATATGTTCGTCTAGTTCTCTTGATTATATTCATGCTCTCAAATATCAATTTGACTCAATATATTAATATCAATAATTTTTTGAACATAAATGTGTCAGAAAAATTTAATTCGTGTTCAAAAATTATTGCTCTTAATATATTTGGTCAAATTGAAATTTGAGTGCATGGATATAATCAGGAGAACTAGCCGAACACATATAAACTAGTTTCATGTCAATCCGAAATCGTTTGGTTTATCAACCGATTTTACTCAAAATTAATTTTGATAAAAAAAAATCAGTCGATTAATTTGTTCGAAATTTTAAAAATTAGGCACAGCGAAATCGGTTCGATTGATAAAAAAAATCAATTGATTTAATAATGATAAAAAAATCAATTGATTTAATAATTATGATATTTTAATTATACGGTTTGATTAAAATCTGAAAGATATTGATAGTTGTATTGCAATTATCACCCTGCGATTTCCTAAATTACGT
Source organism: Kaempferia parviflora (assembly GCA_037177295.1). Classification (NCBI taxonomy): domain Eukaryota; kingdom Viridiplantae; phylum Streptophyta; class Magnoliopsida; order Zingiberales; family Zingiberaceae; genus Kaempferia; species Kaempferia parviflora. Next base: position 1,710,976 of record JBAMIE010000007.1, on the reverse strand, counting down.
TCACCAGCCCTGAATTGGATCAACCAATAACCGAATTAAGGTATATTCCAGACGACTCTGTTCCAAGGGAATATAATCTTATGGCGTGCCTCAAAAATGGCCTTCCATTTTACCGCCCCTTGCATTTGAGCCAAGTGAATTTGATTCGCTGGCTAAATCCAACGCCAGAATCTTATTTTTCAACTCGATGGATTCTGATTCCGTCGTGCCCAAAAAGAATACAATCCAAAGAATATTTTATCTTTTTAAAAGTTAGGATTATTAATTTTGTAAAATATTATAGTATAAATGATTATGATCATTTTAGTATCAACCGTCAAGATCATTTTAGTATTAACCGACAAGTGACTAAGAAGTTAGAAATTTTTTTTTATTAAATGCAACTCTTGAAAATTAATTTTTATTATGGTAAGTAAGTATGTTATTTCTAATTGATCTAATGAATTAAGATAATTTTGTAAGATACATGGTTTGGAATATGTTTTTTAATTTTATAAGATATACAGGGTTATTAAAATAATAATATGTAATTGAATGTGTCAAACAAAGACTTTATCAGCTGCAAGCAATAATTTCCTTTTCCTGATTTAAGATCCGACGGACACCATTAACAGCGTCAGCTGATGACGGGCGTACCGGAACATGCGGTGACTTTTCGATGTGTCAACCGCCGTGGCATCTTTGTTAGGGGTGTAAATTATTTAGATTTCAATCTGAAAAAACAAGTCGTTTAAATTTGTTTGATTAAATTAACTAGCTAAGTTTGAATCTAATTTTAAGTAAAAAATATTATCAAGTTAAGCTCGTATTTAACAGTATTTTATTCATGCGCTTGTGAATATGTTCATTCAAGATGCTCACGTATTTATTAAGAAGCTCATAGATATATTCATAAAGAAGTTTATTTATCTTATTATATATATAATTAAATATCATATAAGTAATAAATTAAATAATATATTATTAATTATTGTAAATGTTAAACGAGCTCAAATTAAGTTTTTTTAATTTTTAAATATAATTTTAAATTGGACTCGAACTATTTAACTTAAAAAATTATAATTTAAATGCAACACGAGCCAAGCTCGAGCTAGGATAAGGAACCGAGCCTTGAGCCTCGAGCGATTCGCCCGGTTCGATTACACCTCGACAATCCTGGCTCTTCTCTTCCCCCTCCTCTTTAAATCGCCTCGCCTTCCACCCAACGCAGAGCTCTGCACCGGCTCGCCGCCTGCAGCTCCCTTAGGATGATCACCGATTCCAGAGTCTCGTGCACAACCTTCAACATTCTCGCGCCCATCTACAAACGCCTCAACGAGAAGGTACTCCAATCGAATCGTCTTCTTCGTTTTCGATCTTTTGCCGCCCCTCCCCCTGGATGTACGGTTCATTGCTTTCATTTCTTCCGCATTAGGATCGGGGTTGCCGGGAGAGTCAGTACAGGAGCTACTGGCTAAGCCGGAACGATAGTATCATCGACCGCCTCTTGGGAGATCGGTCCTCCATCATTTGCCTTCAGGTGATATACCTGTTCCTTTTTCGACGTTTCCCACTTCATTAGGGCTTTCATCTCCTAACTCGCCCATTGACTGATCGGTATTGTGTAGGAGGTTTGGTTGGATAACGAGGAACTTGTGAACCTATACGAAAAGAGGCTTGGAGATGCAGGGTATGCCAATTTCAAGCTTGCTCGGACGAACAATCGCGGGGATGGTAGGTCAGCTTCTCGTCGTCTTCTTGTTGCGTTTCCCCTTTTTTATCCCCTTCAGGTGTTTCATTACGCTTCTTTATTCTATCGATGTTCTCAATTGGACATAAATAAATAGGCTCCTTAGTCATCAACAAACAGATTCTTTAATTATCTGCACGTAAGGCTCTACGTTTTATTTTCAGGGGCCTAGTAATCTTCTAAGATCAAACTCCTCCCAAATATGGTCATTATGGATTTGAAATTTCTACTTTTGACGGAATAGTAATCCACTTTGCTCATGTATTTTATTGACCTTTTCACTTTGCCCCTAAACTTTTTATAATTTTGAAAGGGTGAACCAAGTGCAGTCGAAGCACTGGAACGAGAGAGTAAGCCTTTAGTTTCTCATGTTTATCTGGAACAAGAGAGTAAGTTCTGGAAAAGTGCTTAATGTTACCATGTTTAATAGCATGTATGAAATAGGTTTAGGTGAATGTATGAGTGTCTTCGTATAAAACATCAACTTACCTCCTATGCAAACGTTGTAAGATCTAAATATGAAACATTTGAGACAATCTTTTTGGTTGCAAACATTGCCTTTGCTATGTTTCTTGAACTCAATACAAGTATCAGAAAAACATATGAATCTTAGTGTCGATAAAAATTGCTTCCATGAACTATCTATGCATATTCAATAATGATCTATGTGTCTTCATAACATTTGTACTTTCTAAAGTTTGATGTCTCACCTTCAAAGATGGACACACGTTGATATATAAATGTATAATTGGAGAATAAATATTCATTGTCATAAAGCTATTAGCTTCATTGGAATTTATATTTAGATTTTAGTGATTCAACTTGATGCATCACTACTCACACCCAACTAATGTTTTTATTACAGGTCTCCTCACTGCTGTGCATAGGGAATATTTTAGGATTATAGACTATCAGAAGATGCTCTTTAATGATTTGGGAGATCGTGTTGCACAGCTACTACGTGTTGAATCAGTTGTTCCTTTATGGCAAGGGTGTACTAGTAGCATAAATTTACAAATCATTATTGTGAATACACATTTATTATTTCCACATGATGCTAGTCTTTGTATAGTTCGGTTGCAACAGGTACTGTATCCTCGTTTCTGATTTTCTTGGCTTTTGAATTCAAGTTCTCTTAAAATTCTTATGGAAACCTCATTATGTTGTTGTAATTGTTAGGTATACAAAATACTTCAGTACATAGAAACATATCAGAACGACAACAATCTTAGTTCTATTCCGATTGTACTTTCTGGGTCAGTATTTCTGCTTTTTAGTTTTTTGAGTTAAGTCTTATCTTCATTAATTCCTTCATCTGATACAGAGATTGGAATGGAAGCAAACGAGGCCGTGTCTATAAGTTTCTTAGGTCACAGGGATTTGTATCATCATATGATACTGCTCACCACTACACTGACAGTGATGCAGATTGCCACAAGGTAATCTTCATAAGTTTAGAAATGAATTATGTTAGTCTGATGTCAAGTGCTTCAAGTTACATGCTTGTATGCTTTCTTTTTCTCTTTCTATATCTCATTTTTTAGTGGGTTAGCCACCGCAATCACCGAGGGAACATTTGTGGAGTTGATTTTATATGGCTTTTGAATCCAAACAAGTTTAGGAAGCCTCTTCGAACCAGCTGGAAAGAAGCAGTCTTTGGCATTATTAAGGTGAATACTTGTTGTCAAGTTCCTGAAAAATTAGGATGGAATTCTTAAGTCATTTTATTTGGACATAAGTTTGTTTAATTTTTGAATAATGATTTAACCTTATATTGTATTGAATTTTAAAATCATTTAACCGAGCTAATTATTTGCTCTTTGTTGCTTCAGTATCTTTTGCATTCAGCTTCTCTTTCAAAAGAAAATGCCTTTGCTTTCCTTAAAGTGGATAGTCCTGGCGACTATATTCATTACACCGGGTTTTGTCAAGCTCTCAGTCAGGTAGTTATGTTTTAGAAGTTTGGAATACTTTTTAGCAACATTGAAATGAATGGTCTCATAGCTTCGACTAATGCAGTGGGGCTTAATTGGCCAACGTGATGGCCTTTGTCATGAAGATGTAAAATATTTGTGGGCTCAAGCTGATATTGAAGGAGACGGTGTAGTGGATTTTGAAGAATTTCAGGTAAACTGCATGTCACTAAGCACTTTCCTCACATCATAGGGTGCTGCTATATAGTGAAAACACTTCCAAACGCTCAATGACTTGCAATTTGCTTCATTGAATGGTATCATTTTCAGCGATGCATTTGGAGCCCGAGATGGTCTGAGCACCCTGACGAGAGCTCAGAAGAATGGACAGAACTAGGATCAGGCACAGAGACACGCATGGCCTTTGGTTTCAGCGTAAAGGACGCAGTTCTCTTTCCTCCAGAAGTTGAGAGAGGGGTGTGGCCAGAGAATTACTCTCTTTCTGATCATGCACCATTAACCGTAGTGTTTTCTCCTGTGAAGTTATCGTAACTTCCAGCGAATTACTTGAGCTCATGGGAGCCAATTTTACGAGCGCCTATGACTGCTACGTAGTTTAGCATTATGCAAATAAAGCATAAGAAATTTTGATTTTATCTTTTTTTTTCGTCATGCAAGTCTCTTGTATTTCTGCGGGTAATGATGTCGGTAGAAATAAATCAAAACTAGATGGCAGAATATTGTGTAAAGGATTGGTAAATTTTTTTTGTTTAATAATATATTTTAAAAAAAAAGTAGAAAATTGATACATTTTAATTCTTGTGTCTTCACAATTTAAAGTGCATTTCTAATCTGATAAAGAATAATAGAAATAAGATGTAGATCAGGTTGGGTAAACCTGTGACTCAACTTGACTTGGTCAAGTCTAGATCGTGCCTTATTGGACTTGGCTTGATTTGCAGGCTGAGTCATGAAAGTGGTATGAAAAATTTGGAGCATTGGCTATTGGACAAGGAGTTGCTCGTGCTTTCGATTTGCTTGGCGGCAGGTCTACGAGGCCAAGCTGTCCACCTCCAAAATTAATTAGACTGAAGGCTCGAACACCTAGATTAAAAAGAATAACAACTTTAACCCATCACAAAATTAACAAGCGTGCAACTTTTGATATTTAGCAAGATTGATGAACATGCGAGTTTTGACACTCAGCACAATTTAGCAATTCAATGAGCATGCAATAAGTTGATCACAGTGACAGGGAAGTTGATCACAGTGACGAGCAAAGACAGATAAACACAGCTTCAAAAATTAATTTTTATGGAGGTAGAGAAATCTTTAAAATAGAATTTAAAAATTAAGGCACAGAAATTCTATAATATACGATAACAATATAGTAAAAGTTATACACTGGTTGTCGATCGAGGTTGAAACCCAAAGTTGTAGCACGCCATCGCAGCAGTTTGAGCAGAGCAGAGTAGTAGCAAGATGAAGAGTTGTTTAAAAGGTCTGCCTCAAGGTTTCTTATATATAACTTCTTCTATTACTTGCTGATGTGGTATACTTTCAGTCAACTCAAACATCTTTGGTCAATTGGAAGTTGCTTAAATCCAAATTATGTCGTGAATTGGATATTAAATAATAAAGTACCGAACCTCCTAACTATAGAATATGACCCAAGTCGTATCTATTATTTGGAAATAAGATTTTGGATTTGATTGAAATCAAAATCTAACAAATAAAAAGCAATGTAAATAATGAAACCTAATCCAACCTAGACTTTAATCGCATGAGAATTAAAAGTGACATCAAGAAAACAAAAACCTAAACTAATCTAACCTCATTGTATTCAAATAAAAAGCACAAACATAATGGATACGAAAAGTAATGCAAACAACTAACTAAAGAAATTTCAAACTAAAGTCTAACTACTTAAGCAAACATTTCATCGAGCACCTTACAAGTATCATTCAATAAAACCATATGTATATAAAATCTAAAACTTAGGGAGATGAATTTGATGTTAGATTAAATGCATGAATCGAACGATAATACTGTAAAAATTTACAGTGATTTTCCGAGGTGAAATAATCTCCCGAAGACGAAGAGGAGATTTCTTACTTGTTGTCGGAAGAGCGATCACGGACTCGAAAAGCTCTTCATAAATCCACAAACCAAATCTCGATTGTCCTTGGATATTCTTGTTCTAGTCGATTCTCGTTTCGCGCACTGGTCACGCGAACTGCGCGTCGTGCGTCTATTCCTCCTCGTCTTGGATTACAACTTGGACGCTTATATAATGAGAATCCTCAAGGGCAAATTGGTAATTTCCCTTATCCGATTTCCCATTACCTACATCTCTCACTCATCCATGTTAAGTCACCAAGGTCGATTAGTCACCAAGACTAAATCGAATCAAGTCACAAAGACTATGAGAATCAAATCATAAAGACTATAAGAATCAAGTCACAAAAACTATATCAGAATATCCAATTCATAGTTAGAGAAAATAGTTCGTGCGACAACAAGCACACTGAGCAATCAATACTAAGAAAGTTGTTACACCTTAACTTAGCTGCTCTCTGAGCGATCAATGCTAACAAAGTTGTTACACTTTACTTAGCCGCTCATATAATGACACTTAGTCACTCTCATAATGGCACATAGCCTTTCTCCTGGTGGAACATATTCATTATCCAGGAAACATCCAATCTCCCAATGGCACACAACCATTAGCTTGGAGATATCTTTGTCTTGCTTTTTACCCAGATTAAATAATCTTTATTTACATCAACATGAACATCTCTAATCCCTCATAATGACAATTATGTCAAGAACATATTCATATTCAATATTCATAATCATTTCTATACATAACAGAAATGGATCGACCAGTGAATAACATCAAAAGATGTAAATCTATTTAATCTTCCTTTTTAGTTAGAATCTATTCATTTTAATCAGTCACTTTCCTAGTTATGTTCCATAGACCAAATCATCCATAGCCATAGGATACACACTAAAGTAGCAAACACTGATTAAAACTTCAAGTAAACAGTTAAATAGTCACTAAGGGTAAAACCGAGATTAACTTATAATCTCAATGGTCTCACATAGTAAAGAAGTAGGGATCCATTCTTCTACTACCTTTATTGTCGCTATAACACATGTGGTATGAATCACATGCTACGATGTTTTTTCCTTTACTAAAAAGAGTGCATGTTTTTTCTCAAAATTTAACATCGTACAGATTTTGATCTAGACATACCTAATTTCTAATCCTGAATTCAACATATGAATTCCAATATGGCTTTCAACAGGTTCAGTAAATGATGGGTTTATTTACATCGATCATTATTAATACATAAATGATTTCATTTTGACACAATTGTCAAGATGACGTTAACTTCTGGGTATGTCTCTGCTCACAACTACATAAGATGCCCCATAAGTAACGGTCTTATCTCTATTTATACTAAACAAACAAAGACGATTTTCCATGTGAGTGGACCAATCTCAACCTGCCAACATGCTCACCGAGACTTTATTCAAATGTCACAAAGATATATGCACTAAATAGATTATGACATTTTCATATTTTGTATATTTTACGAAGTCACAAAGACTTCATATAATATTAAAATGACTCTTTAGTCATTGACTTAGTAAAAGGATCTGCAAGCATAATACGTGTAGGGATATACTCAAGAATTATTTTTTCTTATCAACAACATCCCTTAAAAAATTATACTTAATTTTCATATGCTTGTTGTTGCTGTGATATCTAGAATCCTTAGAAAAAGCTATTACAGTTTGATTGTCACAATAGACAGTTATTGGACTCCCATTATCCTCAGCAATATTCAGATGTTTTAGAAACCTTCTCAAATAGACAGCTTCATGCACAACCTATGTGCAAGCCACATACTCAGCTTCTATTGTCGATTGGCTACACAAGCCAAACCATACAGCTTCCATTGTGGACATGACTACACAAGTCAAGTCACATAGCTTCCATTGTCAACATGGCTACACAAGCCAACTTCTTGCTATTCCATGAGATGGTGCACCATATAGTAAGAAGGTATAACTAGATGTAGATTTTCTGTCATCAAGGTCTCCTACCCAATTTGCATCTATTTAACCCTTCAGGATTATCTCAAATCCTTGGAAACAGATACATTTATCTATTGTCCATATGAGATATCAGAATATCTTTTTTACCACCTTCTAGTTTCTCGATCCTGGATTTGACTGGAAATAGCTAACTAAGCCAACATCATAGCTTATATCCGGACGAGTACACAACATAGTGTACACCAAACTATTAATAGCACTGACATATAACTTTTTTATTCATTTAGGCTATTTCTTTAGGAGTTTTGGGATATACACTTTTACTCAGAATAATACCCTTCGCTGCAGGTGTTTGTTCAATATTACAATATGATATATTGAAGTTTTGTAATATCTTAGTAATATAAGCCTCTTGAGACAAACTCAAAAGCCTTTTAGATCGATCTCTTATGATCTTTAGTTCTAAGATGTACTCAACTTCTCAACACCCTCCATTTGGGTATATCCTTTTGTAACTAGTCAAACTTTGTATCGATTAATCGATCCATCTATTTTCCTCTTAATTTTGAGAATCCACTTATTCCCAAAAGCCCTTTAGCCAGGAGGAAGATTGACTAAATCCCAAACTTATTTCTTTTTCATAAACTCCATCTCTTCAACTATTGCAGCTTTCCACTTTTTCTCTAACTCTACATCCCAATGCTTCCTCAATAGATTAAGATTCATCATTGTCAACTAGGAGTGTCATTAATGCCTCATTCTCAATATCAAATCTCTTCTTAGATTTAATTTTACGAACACTTCTTCGTAAATCAGACTATTGAGAAGTGAACTCATGACTAGGCAAATTACTCCCACTAGGTTGACTAGATTCAGGCATCTCTTATGATACCTGAGTTGATAAAGAAACAATATTCTCTTCCTCTATTGTAAATAAAGGAATTGTTTTATCAACTTCACCTTGTATTGGGAACTCAGTTTTGAGAAAGTAACATCTCTTAACTCCATTTTAAAGATGGTTCATCTTGCTACTCACCAATGAAAACACAACATTTAGAAGTATCAGAATATCTTATAAAGATATTCTTCTTACTCTTAGGTTCTAGTTTTTCATACCTGTGAGAGCTATAATGAACATAAGCAGCTGACCCTCAGGGTCTCAGATTACTCAAATCTGATTTTCTACCTGTCCATCGTTCATATGGGGTAAATGAAACTGACTTTGAAGGCACTTTGTTAAGTATATAGGTCGCAGCTAATAATGTATCCCCCCAATAGGAGATTGGCAAATTAGCATGTGCCATCATAGACCTAACCATTTCAAGAAGAGTCATATTTCTTCTTTCAGCAACCCTTTTTTTGCTGTGGAGTTACAGGGATTGTTAACTGTCTAATAATCCCTCTATCATTACATAATGTCTTGAACATATCAGACAAATATTCCCCCACA
>JBAMIE010000007.1:1667679-1678130 GCA_037177295.1 Kaempferia parviflora | reverse complement strand
AACACAACAAACACTCTCGTGAGCTAAGACTTGGAAGACTACTAATCTGGTATTAACAACTCCATATTTCGTCAACCTTCACCAAACAAAGAAGCTTGGACACTTAATGTTCTGCCCGTTACCAGTCGACTGATCAATGTACCAGTCAACTGGTCTACACTCAACGGCTAGCCACGGCTAGTTACCAGTCGACTGGTCTCAGCACCAGTCGACTGGTCTCAGCACCAGTCGACTGATCTCAGGATCAGTCGATTGATCTTTCTGTGAGTTTCCTAATTAGCAGTATACTTCGTGACCAGTTGCATAGTCATAGTGCAGTCTACTGGTACAACCTTAAACTAGGATTTTCACCTCGAGTACAATCCCTCAACACTCGTCCTCACTCAACCAATCTAGACCTAGCATTCTAACCATCTTCCATCAGCCTTGCGCCCCCTCGGATGTCTCCCCATCCTTCGCACCTTGCCTTCTAGATGATTCCATCGGCCTCAGTCTTTATTGTCGGGTCTTCCAATGCCAAGTCCCACTTGGGCTTACACTACCAAGGCTTCTCCTTGGACTTTTGTCGCCAATTACACCTGTACCCCTTGGGTCACAACGATTGCTCCAATAATCGTCTGCTATCTGTCTGAGGTGACCGTGTGCTTTTCCACTCCCTGCATGAATTGAACAAACATCAAAGTCATATGAAACCTAACTTAAACCTTTGCCCAAACATCAAAACCTAGGGTACCTAGATTGCTCCAACAGTTGCCGTATGCGATGAGGGCTAGCTTGCGACCGATGTTCGTTCGTGTGACCTAATCGTGCAGCGCAGTGATTGTCGCACGCTACACCGACCGCTCGTGCCAACTGTGACCTAATCACACGGTAATTACCGCCTTGCCATTGCATGTCTACAACCTCTCCACTATATGTTTACCGTCACTGCATTGGTTTCAATGTCATAGCATAAAGTAAATGAGCTAACAATGCTGTCGATTGAGAAAGAAATGGTCTAACAATTAGATTATACAGATTTGATAAATATTTTTCCTCTATAATAGTTAGATGAGTAGTGTTTATGTAATTATTTTAAATATTTATTAACTTTTTATTGATGTAATATCTTGATTTTGATTTATTTACGTATTTAATTAGTATATTTGTTATTTTTATTATTTGTTTTAGGTCGAACACAGATACGGCTCTAATTCTGAAGTACCAATTACGAAGGGGATTAAAAATTTATGAACTAAAAAATCCGTGCTCCAAAAGATAATATGAAAAAATATTTACATCGATTAAAAATCAAATCATGTAAATCCTGTCCGAGTGCAAACTCAGCTAGACAGGGAAAGCGATTTAAAAGGAAACTAGCCCAATTATAGGAGTTATGTTTATCGAGCCCGAAAAGGAGCAACAACCCACGACCCATCAACTCATCAAATCAGTTCCTAAAACCCTTTTTCCAATCTCCACGGCAACCTCAACTCCAGCAGAAACCCTTCATGGCCCAAGACCATAGCGCCGACACCGTCGCCGTCGCTGCCGCTGAGTGCCAGCACCTGGCGGCTACTTCTCCTCCGACAACTCCAAACACTACCTGGGAGGGCTGCAGCGTTCTTCTAGACATCAACGACGGTGACCGCCTAGTCTTCGCTCGCCTCTCTCCGGCCGCGTTCGTCTCTTTAACCTTAGCATTTTCTTCCTTAGGGTTCTTGCAAATTCCTCATTTTCCCCCTCTTCTCTGTAATTGGCTCTCCAGGACTCTTATTCGTCCCTTTACCCTTAGCATTTTCTTCCTCAGGGTCCTTGCAAATTCCTGATCTTTTCTCTCCTCTGTAATTGGCTCCACAGGACTCTTAAAATTGGGAACAAGAAATGCTCGCTCGGCCCATTGTTGGGCTGCCCGTTTGGCTCTCTGTTTCGAGTTGGGAATGGTCCCGGTGGACCGTGCCTGTCTCGTTGTTCTCACTCCATGTCTGGGGCTTCCGGTACGCTTTCTCGTTTGTGCGTGTAAAAAATTAACGTTTTTTGTTTGTCTCGATGGTGCAAGATTTCTCCGCTTGCTTCTGTGGTTCCTCGCTTGTGGTTTATTGTTTGTATGGTTTTCCATGATACTATCATGCCAGGTCTGCCATTTCCTTTGATAAACGTCTGCAATGATGTCTATATCTTTTATTGATTACCGCTTCTGTTTTTTGTACGACTTGCTTTGCCTTTCCATAATTGTTACTTAACAAAGTATTTTGAATTTACATTTGGACAATGAGTTTAACTTTTCAAGTTCCCTGTGGTCCAGACTTATTAATAGGCTTTACTCAAACTGGACCATAGGCATGGAAAGATCGTACAATTTATGTTGGTGCGACTTTTGGTCCACATTAACACGAGTTGGAATCAAGAAAGATGCAAGTGATAAAATCTTAGTTTTGCTCAACTTTGCCAAACATTATATTTGGTAGCTTTTCGTTTCAACTGTCCAATTTTGTATAAGCTTGGAATTGGCTGTAATGTTGTAACGCATAGTCTTGCTGGAAGAAGCTTTCGAGCTCTTCCAGTTCCGAATAAATCATCTAATTTTCATAATGCATTAGAAACAAAGAATGCACTAAAAATGGAACATTATGTTTTTTTAGTTGGAATTGTTGATTAGATAAACTGTTCGATGTTTCCTATGGCACCATTAACTTCTGCAGTAAAAACTTTTAGGATGATTAACCTTTATATGTTTTCTGGAAATGCTGCTAATGTCCATAACCATAGCACTCAAGTTGTCTTTATGAGAAATACAACGTGGCAGACATAATCAATTTATTGTTTTTGTTGGCTTGTCTAAGACGATAACTTATCACAATTGACAATTTTTTTTTTTTACAGATAATGCTCTACAAGCAATTGAGGAGGAGAGCATAGCTGAAGATGCAAGAGATAACCGACTATTAATTGACAATAATACAGCCCAAAATTTATCTAGTGATGATATAGATGCAATGCGAAGGTTAGTTAGCTCTAATTTTTATTTTCTGATATGTTGTTTATTTATATTTCCTATCATTTCTGTAGCCAGAATCAACATTAGGTACAGTTTACATTTATTTGCTAATTAATAAGGGATGAATTTCATTTAAATCAGTTAGATGCCATAGTATTTTTTTTTTCTAAAAACAATAAAAATTTGCAAGCTTTATGGGTCGGCATACGCTTTTTTTCATACAAGATGGATTAATATTGATTATATAATTTTATGCTAGGAGGTAGCAAAGCAGAATATGGTGCCCAAGGGGTCTTTAATCTTTATTGAATGAGATGATCAAACATGGACCACAATAAGACAAACACATTATTCAATTTATAAATGACTTGCATGTGTGACTTCCACTTTCTTGACCATCTACATTATACAATTGCTATTAGATATTGCAAGTGATATTATCTCTATCGATGTAATCAATTTCTGCTAGCCTCACGCTTCAGATGATGAAATCTCAAAAAGGTTTAGTTACCTCTTTGATATCTACAATGCGCTTAGATACTTTATTTTTCCTATTTTGATACCTCTAAGTCTTACCTAAAGGTTTCTTTTCCTTTGCTTGAGTCGGTCCTGAATATTATTGTTCTGGCTTTGATGATGAACTCATATTTTTTTAGCAAACAATGAAAATTACTGTTCTCGATCATAAATTCTTCCTTTGAAATAGCGTAGGACTCAAAACCAGAAACAAACATCAAAACTATGGTGCAAGAACTTTTTTCTTTGTATGATCATGTTCTATCTTCTGTGTCATGATCTCAATTCATCAAAACTATTCGGTGACTGTGTGCCTAGTAATTTTTTTTAACTATGCATATAGTTTTACTTTAGTCAATCCTTGTTATTTGGTAGCCATTAGCATTATGCAAAGCAGCCATTAGCATTTAGGTTGTGCTATATAATGCCTATTGATTAAATGTTACTGTACTTTCTTGCTTCTAATTGATTAATATTTATGGACATTGACGATTATATATTACTGTCATTTGCTTCTGCTAATGTAGAAATGGTGCTACTGGTGATGAAATTGTTGAAGCTCTTATTTCTAATAGTGCAACATTCGAGAAAAAAACTGTGTATTCACAAGTAAAGAACTAAACTTCTCAGATTTATTAAATATGAAAAGATTTTGAGTTGATCAGATTGATCAATTTATATGCAGGAGAAGTACAAGCGCAAGAAACAAAAGAAATATGCGCCGAAGGTACTCTTAAGGAAACCATCTGCTCGAAGGTGATTCATTTGCTAAATTGCAACTTGAGTAGAGTCTAGGAGCGGAATTTTATTTACTAATTTATTATTCTTTTGTTATGATGCAGCATATGTGAAACATACTTCAAGAAATTTCCTGCTCGAATAGGGTATTTCTTTTCTTCTTTTCAATTTCCCCTCTAGGTATTTGCTTTATTGGTTGCTGCAACAAATCTTTGATCATAACCTAATTCAAGGGAAGCATGCTACCTTGTTGCCTTTCAACATTTTTCTTTTCCAATAATGCTACCTGCACTATGAATGGATGAGTGCAACAATTTGTTAATCAACATGCTTTTGCCTTAGGCACCAACATTATTTGTTTGCTTGGTTTCTCTTTTTGTTTCATGCCCCTTTTTACAAAGCAAAATTTGACATATTTAAAGTTATTGTCATGACTTAGTTGGCAAGTAGTTAAACTAGAAATCTTATTCTGAGTGATGTTTCTTTACTAGAAATGCTTCTATATAATTACACCTCCAAATCATGGTCGCTGTTTATTATGTTGTTATAGCCTATTTAAAAGTGGGTTTCCATGTCTGAGGAATAAAATGTTTACTCATGAATCATGATGATCAAACTCCTTACTAATTTCCACATACTTGCTAATTGCAACGACTCATTTAATTGAGCCACTTATGTTTCTTATTTTCGTTTTACTATTTGTATCCTTATAGATTATCATAATCATTAAGTGATGCTAGACAAAATTGCTTGGGGTTGGCTACATGAATCTTATACCTCCATTGTACTCCACAGAAGACTATGTCAATAGTAATTTTCATATCAATGATATAAACATATAGATCAACTTGAGCTTGTAGAATAAGTGGTTAACCTATATACTTTAAAATAGTATCAGTATGGTTGGTCTTGTAGGTCCTACATATGACAATAATAATATCCCATCAAATTATGAGTTGAGTTTAGTCTAGCTAAGTATACATAGTTACACATCTACACATGAAGGTAGATTATTGAGAATATAAATATAGATTGGTTCTTTTCCTGACTGCTTGAACTTTTGGAATTAGTAATCAGCCAATGGCTTTGTTTGCTCAAATCTCCTCAATCATTTATAGTTGTGTGAATGAGAGTTTTTTCTGTTCATATCCCTATACCCCTTTTGCCCTTAGGTCTCATTGTGTAACATGTCTAACTATAGGATTGATGGGCTTAACATTCCCGAGGGTAAAATTTCTTAAAACATTTTTTTATGTCTTAATATTTATCTACTGTAGAAAGAAAAAAACTAAGGAAGATAACAAGAAAATAATCACCATTAGCCCATTGGCAAGAATGTAGATCATCAAATTAACCTTGTTTGTTAGTGCTTATATTTAATGCTCTTATTTAAAGGCTAGTTGCTATGAATATAATAAGTTGCTATGAAATATATTACTTCACCCAAATGAGCGAACCGTCTCCTTAACTTGATAAACCCAACCCACCAACAAATCTTGTCAGTCTCTTCTGGTCAGGGTCAGTTATATGAAATTCTAATTGTCTCATGCAGTCAATACTATGCTTGTAGAGCTTAGACTCATTTTATGTTGTCAAAGTCTAACACTATTGTCATCCTTTTTATTTAGGCTAGGGATCAACATTGGCAGTTTTAACTTGTAATCTCAACCATTGACACAGAATGTGCAAACCGAAGTTATAAACCTTCCATGCATCCACAACTTTCCATTGTGAGACTATATTGGGGGCATTACAATCTCCACTGCCAATGTTAAGGTCTGTTATCAATAGGGCTCGAAGTTCTTGTTAAGGTCTGTCCAATGCGGCCCAATGTTTTCCATATCGGTAGCATATGAAGCCCAGTAAGTCGGTAGTGTCACCATCACATGCAGTCCTTTCCAATTGAACACTTAATCAGGCTTGTTGCTTAAACCTAAACTTGTTATTATGCCATGTATAATTGCCTACCAAATAGCACTGTCTTATTCACATGATAGGCCTTACAATTGGTGCAAATGTATAACCTGATTTACTCATCTAAGCCATATAATTCCTTAGCCCATACTTATGCTGGATCATCTAAGCCATATGATTCTCAATCATTAGCCTCTAACAGTGGGACTGTGTGGGGTTTCATGCTGTAATTATTATCTGAGCCTGGTAAACTTCTTTCATACGTATGTGAAATATCTTGCTTTAGGTGAAGTCAATCATTTAATGATTGTGATTTTTTTCTACTGTTCTGATTATTTCAAGAAAGTACTGCATTACATAGTTTGAAAACTTGGCCCACTGAGTTGGAACGGAATTGACCATGGCTGATATGAATTTGTCCAATTTCTTGGACATCGTACAAAAAAATCATTAGATTAAGTGAAAAGACATCATGGAATCAGTGGAAGTCGCTGGAAAGCTATGGAATTGGTAGACATTTGAAGGGTCAATTGATTTTAGTGCAAAGAGCAGCCTAATATAAAACTAGGAAAGAAAAAATGAACATTCAAACACGTGCAACAAGAGAGAGGAAGGATGAGGATCATTAGCTGATCAATAAAGGAAGAGGGGAGGTAGAAGATGACCTAATCTTGTCAGGTCTTGTGGGATATATGGTCTAGAGGTGGAGGTAGCCGTCTTGGACTCACATATTGCATAGGATAGGGTTTAAAGAATTAGGTTTTATTAATACTTTAAAATTAACTAAAATGATAATAAGTAACACTAAAATTAGGGCTACAAGTTAGTTTCAAATAATGAACAAACAATTAATGCAATGTGTGATTAAATAGATTAACAGAATTGTGTAGTGAACCTGAATTTATAATTTCATTAATTGTTTTTATTATTATTAAAACTTATAGTTATTAATTTGATATTGCAAATATATTTAATAATAATATATATATTTGATTAATATAGTAAGAATAATTTAAAACAATAATATACTAAAATACAAGAAAAATTACTAACAATAATTTGAATGATTTAAAATATAATATAAGAACAAATATTATTAAATATTGAAACTATTGTCTAATTTATTTGTTTATTATATTCAATTATTATTAATTAAATATAATTATTAAATTATAATTTGATGAGTATACAATTATTTAGCAAATAGTCCTATTTATTTTTTCATTAATTTTGAGATACCCAATACCTACGCTTAGAATGACTTATAGTATTGTTTATAGCGTAGGAAATTAGGTGGATTAAAATAGGTTGGGTTGTGTCTGACTCAACATGCCATGATGGGTTGTGCCCGACACGACATAACAATAGTTGTGTCGTTTTAGGCCCGCTGAGGCGAGGCTCGGCTCGGCTCGGCTCGTTTGAAGCTAAGCCGAGCACCTGATTTGGGCTATGCTGAGCCAAGCACCTGATCTTGGGTTGTGCCAGGCTTGGCTCAAATACTTAAAAATAAAAGAAGAAAGAAAAAAAATATAGAGAATTTTTTTTTTTAAAATATCTAAAAAATATCAGAATATATATTATTTTATAAAAAATATTTTGATTATTTTTTATATTACTATTATTATTTTTATTTTAAAATAGGCTTGGGCACGTCTAATTTTGGCTCTTGCCTTTGCCTGGCGGCTAAGGCCAACCTGGAGGTACGTGCATAGGCCTAGTTAACTTATTGTGACATGTTTAATTCTAGACACGCAAACGTCATATAGATTAAAAAAACGTCATAGAGATTTTTTCATGGCCTCGTTTACCAAAATTTGCGATAAACCTGCTTTTAGATCCCAACATTCAGGACATGTTTGCCCATTCAATAATCTATTTATTGGGGGCAACCCATCATATTTTTAGTATTTGAATAATTTCTTGAAATGTGAGTCAGTATTTGCAAGGGTGTAGCCTAACCAAAGGTAAAATGGAAATTGTTGTATAGTTTCAAAAATTTGTGTTGCTTTGGAAGTGAATGGGATTTTCATGGCTTCCTCTTCTAGAATGGTTTGTTTCATTAGTCTCATTTAGTTTAAAAAAACAGCTTACGTGAAGTGATTTTCATTTATCAAATGAAAAAGAATTGTGGATCATATTACTTTTATTTTATTTCGTTGAACACTTAAAACAAACATCCAAAGTTCAATTTGCAATTTGTTCTATCCATGCTTGTGTGAAGAAGTTTTTATCTATGATTGATGCAAGTTTTTGCATCTGTTCAATGTTTCTTTTTGCTCAAGATTATTCTTTGCATTGCCTATCCATTTGTATTAGCACATATTCAACTAACAGTTACTAATTATTCTTAGCAGAGTATTTAATTTGATTCTCTTCTCCACTCTTAGATTTTTGCGAGTGGACACACTCTCTCTCCTCCTCAGCATGGCTAATGTAGGCGTTCATTCAGATGTCCTTGTGGTAGATATGATTGGAGGCATGGTTACTGGTGCTGTTGCTGAACGTCTGGGAGGTTGGTCTTTCATTTACTCTTGAGAAATATTCTACCATGAATGTATGAAGGCATTAACACAACTTTTTTTGTATATACTTTTAAATGTTTTATTGTTATCTCGTCTATACTACAACAACCAAGTCTTATCCCACCAGGCGGAGTTAGCTTTTATTGTTATCCAATCTATATTAGTTTTGGAAAAAAAAATCTCATGATGGACTGTACATAGACTCTTGTCTCTCTATATGGAGTGTTCTATTTCATAAGATTTATCCCATTATTTTTCATCCATCTTGTATCCTACCTCCTTCCCATTGCTACTCATTGCATTGCTACTGTTCGTGTCTTTTTGTGGCAGCACAACTCACATGTGTTAGCACCGCCTTGTCCCTTTACTCCAATGTCTCCATGCTATGACCTATAGTTATCATGCTCGGATGTCGTGCATCTAAGGTCTTGATATGGATGCTCCTAAAAATTTACAGTTAAGCAAATATATGTTAGTTTTCAACTCCAAGAGTAGGCTTTTGACATGAGTGAAAGGAGTGGATGAAGACTGATATTAGCAGTTACAACTTACTCCTTCCCTTCCATCACTTCTGCTGTCCTTCATTACATGCCTCTAAGACACTTCGATAGATGGTCTCTTGTAAAATGGCGCTGCTAAGTTTTTAAAGTGGTAAAAATTTGCTTATGTGGCACATATATGGTTTCTAATATTAATTGATTATTTTTGTGATGACATTTGTAAGTCAGAAAAGATTTTGTTATAATCTCTACACTTAAACTTCCAAGAAAGTAATGTTTCTTGAGCCAATGTCCTTTACTCTAAGACTGGTGCATTGCAACCAGGTAGTGCTTTCTATTTAAGACTATTTTGCTACTCTAAAAGAGAAATGAGATGAATTGAGTCTATATTAATCATTTCTCTACAATAACAACCAAATCTTTATCCTGCTAAGTGAGTTTGATTATATGGATCCTCCTACGCTAATGATCTCGATCGCCTACTATATCATCATTTATATTTAACTGAACTTTATTGTATTTTATTGTTGCTAATAAAATTTTTTTGCCTCCCTCTTTCTCTATTAATATGCATATTTATTATAGTCTCGTATTGCCTAATTAGATCATTTTATTGGTTGCTTAAGTACATGCTCGTACCATTTTAAATGCGTCTCTCGAGTTTTCCCTTAATGTTTGTAATCCTCATTTATTTTCTAATGTTTGTATTTCTTACCATGTTAATTCTCGTATGTCCGCATATCCATTTTAACATCCTCATTTCTGCTACTCTCATCTTTAACTTGTATGTTGATTTATAGTCAACTATTCAATTCCATATACCATAATAGGTCTAATTGTTATTTTATTAAAATATCCCTTTAAGCTTTTGAAATATCTTACTATCACAAAGAACATTATACACCATCCTCCATTTCCACCATCCTGATTGTATCATATGTAAAACATCTCTATTGACCCTCTATTATTCTGTAAAAATGCACCTAAATGCTTAAAACTCTTAGTTACAAATAATTCATTGTCATCTGTTATCTTGATAATTGTTTTCTACGTCTACTACTACTAAGGAAATTTAAGATATTTTATCTTTACTCTACAAAATCTTTTTTGGTGTTTTTAGCCAAGATTCAAGTTTATCATTTATTCTCTCATATGCCTCACATGCATGGTTTGTAGAATCGCGATCCTACGCAGGATCGTTTTGGGATCAGGATCGGATCGGTCAGGATCGGATCGTAGAATCGTACGATCCTACCAAAAACCATTAAACATGTAAATATATTA
>JBAMIE010000007.1:1602950-1616619 GCA_037177295.1 Kaempferia parviflora | reverse complement strand
TATATTATTTATGGAATAAATACAAGGTCTTATTTTAGAAATCAAGTTAATTTCTTTTCTTTTATGTCAAAATAGAACCACATAAATGAAATATTACTTAATCCAAATTAAATTATAGTAATGTAAAAAGAATTGATCAATTTGAAAGAAATCAAATATGAAAATTAATCCATATAACTTAAAATATTTTAACAATTAATACAAAATAAGTATTTCAAAATAAAATAATGAAGGTAATGATAATAAAAAATAAAATTAGTAACTAAAGACTTCATCCCAAGAAAAAGACTTAGATTATGTTGAATCACATATACAGTAAACATGTTTATAATTAATAATAAAAATTTTTGTTTGTTTTTTCTTTTCTTGAATACAATAACTCTGACACATCTACTACACCAGTTGACTTGTTACTCTAACAACCTTCCACAACAACACCCGCATGCATAAGAGAATTCAAAATATTATTTTTTTTTTAAACCTCAAGGGGAGGGGGGCGGTCGCACCCCGTCCCCAACGTGGCTACGCGACTGCTTAGATGCATCATTACATTAACAATTTCAGTATTTTTATTGTTTAACCATTTATTTAAATTAGAAAATAAAGTTAATATGAAAGTAGAATAGTAAAAAAAGGTCCCTCTGCAACCTAAACACTCCTTGACCCAAATTTCCATCCCTAAACGAGTTACCATTATGTAATTAACCTCTTAGTTTTCAATTGGGGAGAGGTTTATTAGCTTAAACCTATGCACTTTTACCCCTTTTGACATACATCAAAACAATCAAATAAACATGTGAAAATACTTACATGCAAAGCAAAACCATAATCATATCAATAAGCATAGTGACAAAGGAATATAGACAATCAAGCATAACAATCATGCATATAGACCAAATCAATGCTCCCGGTTAACTTGACATATGAAAAACATGGAGGCATATATGTATGCATGGTAAGCATCCTTGGAGCATAAAAATGTTGTAAAACTATAAAGTTATATCAATGTCAATACTTGGTTACATAATTCAATCCGAGATGTCTTATTTCATTCCAAAATACAAGTTAAACATGCTATAAATAGTGAACAATATTTTAACCATATTATTTTATCGTTCCAAGTGGCATCCAATCATTATAATACCACTAAGGGCTTTTAAAAATATCTGAAATATCATTGAAAACCTAAACTTAAATTGGTTTTGCTATTCTTGTAGATTGAAGCTATCATAGTCGAGTAGATGTTGAAATGTCCAATAATCCAACTTCAAAAAAATCACAACCAAGTCTATAACATTTAGCACTTTGTGAATTTTTATTAAACTAATCATTCTAAATTAAAAGATATATTTTTGTATGCAAAACATCACAAATTTTAGTTTTATCACAAATGTAGAATGGGTTACAGGGTTTAATGTCTTTCCACTCAATTTAAGTATCATATTATCATTTAAGAATGAATTGCTAACTGTATCATGTTGACATGTATACTATTCATTTACATGTATTAGTCTCAAGAATAGGCAATTTTAATGATTTTATCATCTAGTATTAAATTTATCCGAATCATGCCATGTTTCTATTAAAGTATAGGTCACTAGTGTGTCTAGGATATGATAAACATGAATTCACTATCTCTAAGTAGTCAAAATAATTAATAATCATACATCACATTTAATTATCTTGACATATCACTCAACTTTAAAAAACTTTGCATCAACTATAGAGTAAATTCTCATTTTTTGAACTCATTCAATTACTAACATGAATTAAGTGTAACATTTAGCATGAGTAGGTACCTAGTTGATGTACCAACTCACTAGAAATGAACTAACCATTCTTTCTCAATTCATTGACACCCTAACCCATTTAATAAGATGAAGTTACTTTCTTTAATTAGAATCCAAAAATCTATAGTCCGATTGGGCTCACTAAATATTTAATACAACCTCCTGGTAGTTTTCATATGACCATTTGTCTTGCTAGTATTCCTAGGCCTAAAGGATTCATGTTGTCTAATACTATAGTTAAATAGAACTCTAGTGTATAGTGTATAAGATGATGTTCGACCTTCTTTTTAGACATCAATTTGTAGCACAAACTGATCTTGTCATGATTTGACTTTTGCCTCCCTGAGATCATATTTATGTTCTTAGAAACCATTTGTAAATTTCTCTAAGGTCTTTCTTATGTCATCCAACTTCGATCTCAAAATTTGATGTTCTAACTTAACATCCCTAAACCTAGCTTCTAATGCCTACCTAGCATGTGTTTTGAGTTAGCCTTAAGCTCTAATTTTAATAAGTTCTTATTTAAGATCTTTATGTTTTTTTTTTCTTAGACAATTGCAAAGATATTATACATTAAATCATACAATTTAGAGTTAGGTAAGAAATTTGTTATCTCCTTGTTGATCTTTTTCTAGTTTCTGCTTAATTTGAGCTTCCCTCATTAAATTTGGCTTTGAAAAGTTTGATGATGGATGAGTCATTGGAATCTCCTTCCTCTTCTTCATCTTTGGACATTGACTTTTTTAACCCTTTTTTTTTTGTCACAACCAAGACACCTAAGTTTTTCTTAGTTCTCTTCTTGATTTCCTCCTTATATTCACTATTTTCTTGCTCTTCTTGACTTATCTTTGGACAATCAACCTTGAATGATTGATTGTCCAACCTCATTGACTTATAGCACTTGAGCTTTTTCTTTGTGTCCTTTTCTTTCAATTTCTTCTTCTTTGTTTTGTTTGCATATCCCTTACTCTTTTTTTTCTTTTTCACATGTGGATATTTATTTTTGTAGTAGCCCATCGTCTTGAATGTATATTACTTTTCAAGAGTATCCACATCAATTACCCTAAACTAAACTTTTACATTAAATTTTACATTTTGCATAAAAAAACTCTTTACATCAGCTACCCTATCCATTCCCTAAATATACATTTTATGAATAGTAGTTCTATAAATTTAGGGAATTGATTCCTTAAATATTAAAATAGTATTTCTCTCTCCTGCCTCTAATAATAAAAATATTTCTCACCCCTCCTACATCTAATAATAAAAAAATATGAAGGAAAGAGAAAGAATAATAAAATAAATAAATATAAGGTAAGTTATAGGAAAGCTGATGATATATTGTGTAGTGAAAATCAAATATCCAAATTTAATAAAATAGATTTTTTACTCTAAAATTTAGATTTAGGATGAAATTCTAATATGGATCCTCTAAGGTCCCCTTGGATCCCCACAAGGAAATCCCGCTCTGCTAATGTCTCCGATTGGTAATTACCTTGTACATGAAATTGACATTAGCAATATGATTTTTTTTTTCTTGCTTAGGGTTAGTGGATATATACTCATCTTCTTGTAAATTCCATATATGGAATTTTCACTTAGTTCGATGTGAATTCATTTCTTAAGAAAATAGAGGGTTATCTGATATCTGACTGATCTAAGGATTTAGATAATGAACTAGTTAGACACAAGAAACGTGGCTATTTCTTAATGATTTGGCAGCTTTAATGCTCTATCTACTTCCCAGCTATCCATTTTCTTTTTCTTTGTCCTCTGTCTGCTTCCTTGGAAGATGCTCTCCCCCCCAGATTATTTAGGGTTACCTAGGGTAGCTTGTAAAGATTAATTAAAGCACACATACAACACATAGAGACAAGTCCTTCGGTATAATATAACTAAGCACTGCTAAAGTCTCAACCCTAACAACAAAGTTGTATCGAACTAATACAATTTGTGTCTGCATTTGTGAGAAAGAGGATTAAAATAAAACATTACAACTATCCACTTGGTTAATGTGTCTTAAAAAAATCTAAGCACCCCAGTTTTAGTCAATCAGTTGATTGGTGCCAAATTTTTCTCTCTTTTCAATACTCGAATTTTCTTTTTGCCTTAGGGTTACCGTGCACATTTTTAATTAATTAGATATCTAAAATTTAAATCTCAGTTGTGACGTATTATAGAGATTTTTCTTTAGTGAACAAATCTAAGAACACTAGCAACTTAATTAAATGGGTCTTCATGAGCACTTTTCAATTTATCCTGATAATCAATAAAAAAATTACCGTTGGGTAGGCGGTCGCTTTCAGAATTAATCAGTTAGAAAAGATGGATGACCAAAAAAATATATTAAAAATGTCTATCCCAAAGCTGGGTGTGGTGGTAAAAGGCAAGATGCACTTTTCAAGTAACTAAGATTTAATTACCATGCAAGACATCTATATTGATTGAACTATTAGTATTATTGGAGCGCCAAATAAGGAGCCACCACACTTCTTGGATTTTTTTGATGGGGATCGGACCATCCACTCCAAGATTTATTGAGTTGTAAGATTTGAATACCTTACATAAAAAAAAAATACTCAATCTCAGTTTGCTCCAAGAAAATTCATTTTCCATGTAACAAAATTGCCTCTATACATTGGATAGTGTGATTTAACCTTTTTATCTGAAGTGCCTAATTTAAATGTCAGCTAACCTTTTAGTTTAAGTGGACTAATAACAAGACAAAGCCGCAATTAATGCATAAGTTCCTAAACAGACAAGACACTACTGTTTGTTTGCTACAAGTGGGCGTTCATTCAGATAGGTTTTAGAACTTCACTTCCAAATAGACAAGCCAACTACTACAAATAATTGGGACAACATTAAAGCAATCAACATCCGAAGTGGCAAAACCAAGATGCGAACCATTCAAGATTTTCCCACATAAAAATTTGGCATCCACATCTAAAAACTGGACTGTTTTCCAACATCCCCACCTAATTAGCAGTGCCAGAGCTTTAATATTTATCATTTGGCTCAATTTTTCTAGCCATTATTAGGATTGTGCTACCAAACAAATGCCCCAAACCCAAATGGAATTTTCTTCCTGTGTGTTTCCTTGTGCAATGATGTGGAATGGAAGTGGAGAACCAGATTCCACCAAGGCTAGATTTTGTCAGGGAAGAATCCTATGCCCTAAAAGAAAGTGAGCATGGTGCATGCTTGAGTCAGCTTTCAAAGCACTTTTTCTGCCTTTAACAATCACAGTACATTTATTCTATGAGATAGGGTTTAAAATTTTTAGGTTTTGAAAATATTTGATTTAGGGTTTATTTGGGCCAACTAACTCGAACTCAATCATGGCAAGGTGCCACTTGGACTATTGAGTTATTGTGTGGATTACCATTTACATTTTCAAATTTATTTGATAGTTGATAGAAAATTTTTATAGAATTAAATCAGTCACTTCTATGATTAATTAGATCGTAAGATCTAAATTTAATTATTCAAAAAAAAATGACATGATGTAGTGGCAAAAGTGAAATTGGCTAAAGCCGTCAAATAATGACATGAGTTCAAGTTGCCCACCCCGCCAAATAATTTAAGCGGGTTGGGTTGAAATTTTATCAACTCATTTAAAGGTAGGTAGAGTTGAGTCGATCCGTTTGAACCGATGACCCGACAAGTCGGCTCGTGGATTAAGAAAATAAAATAAAATATTCTTCAAAACAGTAGAAAATTAAATGAACTCGTGGATTTAATCTGCTTAATCTAGGAATCTAAATTCAAACTTAATAATTTTAATTTTAATTTATATATATTATTTATATTTTTTAATGGGATTATGGATTGACCCATTTAACATGCAATCCGTCTTGATTGAATCGATCCATTTAATAATTCTAAAATTGACTCCCAAATACTCATAGTTTAAATCCCAACTTACAATGTACTATACCATATTTTCCTTCGCTTTTTTGACTTGGACTCATTTGCACTTCAAGATTTAATGAACAGTCTGAAGAAAAAAAAATAAATGAAAGATCTTTCGTATGTAAAACATGAGAATGAAAATGAGAATGTTATGAGCAGTCAGCCAAGATTGCCAAATACAAGAGAAATAATTTTTTTTGGAATGGAAAATAAGTACAAGAATGTGACATTGTGACAATTCCTGTTCAGCTGTTCTTTACCATTTTTGTCCTTGAGAATTACTCCCACGCCTTCTTTGTGGGAGTGGCCAATAAAAATCCCATCTTTTCCTGCTCTCTGCCTTCCGAGAAACTCTTTCCTTCCAAGAAAAAGACGAAACCCAGCTCCCTGAAACAGACAGTTAGATCGAAGAGGCTGTTTTGATGAAATGGCTTTGATTTCGTTTCAACTCCATGCCCTTTTCTTCTTCTTCTTCTTCTCGCTCCTCTTTCTCGTCCTTGTAGTACAAGGGAATGTCGACGAGCTGCGTGCTCTCATGGAGTTGAAGTCTTCCTTGGACCCGGAGAGCCTGCGTCTCTCCTCGTGGACGGCCGACGGCGAGCCTTGCCAGGGGTTGTTCGAGGGCGTGGCCTGCGACGCGGCCGGGAAGGTGGCCAACATCTCTCTCCAAGGGAAGGGGCTCTCCGGCTCCATCTCTCCGGCAGTGGCGCGGCTGCGCAGCCTCACTGGGCTTTACCTCCACTTCAACAACATCTCCGGCGCTATCCCCCACGAGATTGCGAATCTGACGGCATTGAGCGAGCTTTACCTCAACGTCAATAACCTCTCCGGCGGCATACCCGAGGAGCTTGGAACAATGGTTACTCTCCAAGGTGAGTTGAACCGCATACAAAAGAAATAAAAATTACATTTTTGTGAATCATTCTTGCTTTTTTTGTTTCATTTTTTTGTCAAAAAGAAATCTTTTTCATCAGTTTTGTTTGTCAGTGAGTCCATCTTTCATGTATTATCAGTGACATTGTAGCTTTTGTTTTGTTTGTAATGATTCTGATAGGTAAATTTGTGCATTTCTTGTGTTCATTTAGTTCTCCATCTTTCAAATAACAAGTTGACTGGGAGCATACCTCCTCAGTTGGGACTTCTCAAGAGTCTCAACCTGCTTGCTCTGCAATCTAATTCCCTCAATGGGGCCATCCCTGCAACACTGGGAGATTTAATTGAGTTGACATGGTTGGATTTAAGCTCCAATCACCTTTTTGGTTCAGTCCCTGTTAAAATCTCCCAGCTTCCTCAGTTGTCATTTTTAGATGTTCAAAACAACTTGCTCTCTGGCAATGTACCTTCAGGTAATCTAACTATTGTGATTTTCTGAACTATTTCTCAGTACTGTTTTCATACATTCATCCACTCACTTTTCATATTTATGAAGAATTAAAGAGATTGGGGTCAAGCTTCAAGTATGGCAATAACACTGGTCTATGTGGAAGTGGATTCACTGATCTTAGGGTTTGCACTACTGCTGATCTCAGTCCAAGCAGACCCGAACCATTCAGTGCCGGTTTGACACCTCAAGATCTTCCACAATCTGTTAACATCTCTTCAGATTGCAGCACAACTCACAGTTCCAGTTCTTCAAACTCTTCAAACCTGGCCATCATTATCGCAACCACCATAGCTGTATTTGGAGTTGTTGTGTGTGCCCTGATGGCCTTCTTTTGGCTCCAAAACTATCAGAAACAAAAGCTTAGTTGTGGTTTTCTTAGTGGTTCAAATAATCTCGTTAGCACTGATCCGACTACTAAGTGCTCATATCAAACTGCTTCTCCACTCATTAGCCTTGAGTACTCCAACCGCTGGGATCCAATGACCGATGAGAGGAGCAGCATCGGGTCATCTCAGGAGGCTCCTCAGATCTATAGGTTTAACTTGGAGGAGATAGAATGTGCTACTCAGTACTTTTTGGAGGTGAATTTACTTAGCAAGAAGAGCAGCTTTGCGGCAACATACAAGGGGATACTACGCGATGGAACGGAGGTTGCAGTGAAGAGGATCAACAAGACTAGTTGCAAGTCAGAGGAAGCTGAGTTTCTCATGGGTTTGAAGGCGTTGACATTGCTAAGGCACGAGAACCTAGTTGGATTAAGGGGCTTTTGTTATTCAAGAGCAAGAGGAGAGTGTTTCCTCATTTATGATTTTGTTGCAAATGGGAGCTTGTCGGAATATCTAGATGTCAAATGCGATGAGATTCACAAGGTTCTTGATTGGTCTGTAAGAGTTTGTATCATCAAAGGCATTGCCAAAGGTATTCTACTTGACTATATGACTATTTATTTTCCTTCTCGGATAGCTATCATAATGAATATACTACTGTAACAACAACAGCAACAAACATTGATCATTTAAGATGGGGTTATATGAATTTCATCTTGTCATTTAACTACATTTGTACTTTGCCTTGAGGAATCCTAATTTGTTTGATTCTTACATAGGTATGGAATATCTCCACAGCGACAAACCTAGCAAGCCCTCCTTGCTCCATCAAAACATGTCATCGACAAAAGTCCTCATTGACCGCCATTTCAACCCCCTACTCTCCGGTTCTGCCCTACACAAACTATTAGCAGACGATGCCATTTTCTCCTCTCTCAAAACAAGTGCTGCCATGGGCTACTTAGCCCCCGAGTACACCATGGTTGGTCGGTTCTCCGTGAAGAGTGATGTCTATGCGTTTGGGGTTATTGTGTTCCAACTCCTCACAGGAAAGACAAGAATCAGTCACTTGAGACCTGAAATGGAATCTGGTAAACTCGAAGATCTCATTGATGAGAACCTGCAGGGGAATTACTCAAAGCCTGAGGCAGCCAAATTAGCAGGCATGGCGCTGTTGTGCACGAGTGAAGTGCCAAACCAAAGACCAACAATGGAGGCAATTCTTCAGGAACTGGATGGAAGCAGATGTAGGAACTGAATTGTGTTTAGGAATTTTGATGTCATTGAGAAGGTTATTGGATTCTGTACTGTGTTTTCCAATTTGTGTATTTGATTTGACTTGGTTCTCTCAAGCTTCCTGGGAGAAGAGGGAGAAGCTGATGTAACTAAGGTTCTTGTAATCTAACATCTTGTTAGAGGACTAAGTGCATAGCATTAAGCATATGAAGCAAGTAGGAGTCCTAAAAATTTTCAGCATCAATGCAAATGGACCAAAAGAAGTAGCATACCTCAATTCATGCCAATCGATTGTTGTATGGAGGAATTGCCATGAAAATCTTATCATGTGTTAACTATTACAGTTACAATGAAAATTTAAATTATCAATTGACTGTTATCAATTATTAGTCGACTTCATCAGTCGTCTGTCAACATACATTAGTCGACTATTTGTGTTGACTTTGACTTTTGATCAATTCAATGTCTATGCAAGAAAGCTATCCTCATTCAATGTTTGGTCTATGGCCATCCTTCACCAATCAGAACTTCCTCTTTGCCAAGACGTATCACCTCTAAGTCTTCCTTTCCATGTCTAATATCTGGTTCAACTTAATCTACCATGGCTTCTTTCACGTGGCTAACATTCAGTCTCATATTACTGTTATGTCTTCTATTGCCAACACCGATTAGACTTCTCTAATGTCAAATGTCTAATCTACTTGACCCATTCGGATTTTCCATCAAAAGTGTATCATCATCTTTGACCATTTAGATTTTTTTTATTGCACCTACAATATTTATGTTAGCACCTGTATTCTAGACACACATCATTGTCCAAATTAAGTAAATTAAATCTTTAAACCACATCAAAATACAATGATCAAACTCAATCACTAAGACTAAGTGTCTGATTGCACCAACACATCTTACTTAGAACTTAGGAGTGAATTTGATAAGATAAAGTGAGATTTTAGGGGATTACTTCTGGATTCACAATGTTAGTTATGATGCACTATGTTGGACCAAAAGTATCAATATAGTAATCATTAACCAATTATAAGGAGGGCCAATGTACTAATAGTGTATATTTTGTTTAAAATCATAATTGAAAATTATATTTGAAAGTATAGGTTTATTGTTAACTGTTTTCAAAATTAAGGCATTGAAAGTAGAACTTATTGAAAGTTGTAGTTATCTTTAAACTCTCTACTAAATTTGAAAATCATGATGATTTCTCATGAAAAATCAGTTTTCTCAATTAAATATATAACAAAGTTTTCTGCATAATTTAAATATTTTTAGAGGTTTATTTAATCTTTATGAGTTTTTAAAACGTGATACTATTGAACTATTGGAAACAAATTTGATTGAGATAGTTATTAGTTGACCGGAATGCAGTTCATTCGATTGGCACAAACTTGTGAGTAGATTGGAGTTTAGTAGAAAGTTTAGAATAGAATTTAGTAAGTTTTTTTTTCATTGAAACTAATTCTATTTATTTAAATCTATACGAGGGGTAAGAAAATATTTGTAGTATCAATTTCATATGTTTTAATTATATTTTGTGCATCCATTTTAATGTGTGTTAAAGGGAGAGAATAGAAGAGGTTTAAGTTAGTAAACCACATCTCCTAATGATAATTCATATGTTTTAATTATATTTTATGCATGCATTTTAATATGTGTCAAAGGGAGAGAATAGAAAAGGTTTAAGTTAGTAAACCTCATCTCCTAATGATAAATTATAAGCTCAAGAGGGAGCTTAACTCTAGAGAGAACCAACTTTTAGGTTCTATTTCATTTGTTGAATTTTCTAACTTATTTGTCAAACACCAAAAAGAAAAAAATTCAAATATAACCTAACTAGTAGTGTTCAACCATAGTGTTTTGATATGTTGGGCAAAGAATTTAAGTTAGGATTTCTTGTATTAGAGTAGGTGCCCCGCAAGATAACAGTTGGCTAGGACTTTATTGACTTTAATTACTCTTGTAAATAAATGACCTTTATTTTAATATAATTAAATTCAGTTTGATATTTATTTTATCTTTATACTCATGTTAGATGTATATATAAAGTCCTTGAATATACTATAGTGAGTTGTGGTGGTACATCTGATGATCATCATGAAATACATCAATATTCACTGTATATTCTAAATATGTTCCTAATCAATTGGGCCTCCTAATAAACAAGGATAAAAGGTTATTCAAGTTAGAGACTAGTATCTATGATATAGTGTACCATGTTGCATTAGTAAGGACATAGAGATGTTTAGTCATACAAATGGATGCTTATACGATGAGTTCATCGAATTACACTCACACAGACTTTCATTGTGGTTGTATACTAGTAGTCCTTATGACCTGAGACAACACTAAGATTATATATGCTGGGGATGCATTTTGACTAATTACTGACTCTATTAGGGTCATCAGATGGTGAGATTGGATGTAGTAATGAAACATATAGGAGTCAATGTATTGTAGTCGGGGATTCATCACACACCTACATGTGTGGATATATCTTATGTAATATATTATCTTATAGTGTATGAAGTATCTGATCAGAGCAGTAAAATATGCTTTAGGAAAGAAGTTTTCTAATTGCACATAAGATATCACTATAAGATACATCACATAGTTGTCAAATCAATATACCCCCTTGATGTACCTATGATTGTAGATTCGACTGGGATATATGAGATGAAGGGATTGGACTATTTGTTAACCATAATCGACTAGTTCTTGTAAGCACTATTCAGTGATACCTAGGGAGTCATAGGCGGTACTGTTAGACGCTCTTACCATGATTCGTTGGGTGCTAATCAGAATTATTTCTGACATCCTATAATCAAGTAGTTGATCATAGGATGAGGTTTTTATGTGTATGCCCAAATAAAGGATGAGCATCATCCTGAATCACAAAGAGTTGTGAACCCACGGCTAGTTGTATCCCTGAATCATTGAGGATCACATAAGTATTGATTTTCCTATTTCCCATTAAGAAAGTCAAATTCAAGTAGTTGAATTTAGCGAATAAAGTTTGATGTGATCAGATAGTGTATTGATAAATAAAGTTTGATATGATCAAATGTTATGAGTGATTTCCAATCAATGGAAGTAAGGAAAGTGGAAGAGTTCCATACAGAGTCTATAAATCTGATTTGTGTTGTCAAAATAGTAAGCAAGTGTGCATGCCACTTTAGAGATTTTAGATCATTTATACGATTATGATGGACTCACATCATTGGATTTAGAAAAGTTCTAACATCTAATAGGTCAATATGGAAGAAGGAAAATCACTAGGTTCAATGCATCATGCAAAGAAAAAAATTAAAATTAAAATAAAAAATTTTCTATTTCTTTTCCCCCTTATCCATTACGTCCCCCACTTATTTTTGGAGTTCACGGAAGCCACTAACTAACTCCTCCATGAGGATTTCGGCAGCCAACTTTTTGATTGCTCGTATTTGAAAATTGGCTAACGACCTCTTCTATTTCTCCTTGGAGAATACGGACAACCACATTGTTTTTCTTCTCCTTAAAGAATTTTGGCAGCCACCACCATCAAGTTGCAGCCCCTCTCAAAGGTAGAAGATAGATGATCCATACTTCCATCAAGAAGGATTAATCTCCTTGTCATCGCTTCTCCTGTTCGAAAAGCATTGTTGTTGGCCACTACCTTGCAATTTTGGAAGGTGCAGCCCCTCTGTTAAGGGCTATTTGGACAACCCCTTGTGAAGGGAAAATTTAGCAACTCATCCCTCATCTTTGAGGAACAATCTTCTACCATCTAGATGAAAAATAATACATCTCTAGTGCGATCAAGTGTTGGAAAGGTGACTCCGATTGTGGACCGGATTAGATGGAGGAAGCACAAGTTCGAGACAAACATCAAAGAGTTATTTCGCTAATTAACCTGGAATAGTTGGTATCATTCCCAAACAAAGGCCATTTGGGAGGTATGCTTTACTTACGTTTTGATTCATATACTTATTGATGCTTACGTTAATAGTTTTATTTAGATTATACTTGAATGATCTAGTATGGTTGAATTAGATATTTTTGCATGTATAAATAAAAAGATAAAATTGACATTAGATGAATCAATCACATTGCAAAAAATCTAGGCATTAGCGATGAATTATTTACGTCGTCTCTATTAGCGACAGATAACATTTACTCAGTCGCTATTAGTGAGGCTAATATGTTATCCATCGCTATTAGCGATGGTCTTTAACAATCTGTCACTATTTAGACGGGGTTTTTATTTATTACCTATGTATAGCGATGGATAACTTTAAATATTCTGTTGCTATTTCTACAATATAAGTTAAAAAATCAGCCTGGTGCAGAGGAAGCAATGCCCACTAGAGTTGCACAGTTATCTCAGCCTGGTGGAGAGGGAGAGGGTTCATAGGTTCTTTCCACCAATCAGGTTAATGACATTTATTATGATGTTATCGGTGGAAAGAAGAAGACCTTCCTTTACGGGTTTAGCTCTCAGGCCAAAATTGTCTTTAACCTGATGAGGGCTCCAGGGATCAGCGGCGTCCTAGTTCTTCCTCCTCATCTAGTGAGGTACAAGCATTGCGGGAGGAAAATTAGGATTTGCTGACTTGACTCTCATTATCGGAGGAGATGATGGTTGAGAAGGACGCAGAGTCATGGGAGATGCGTGAGTGATAGGCTTGAACTGAGGAGATAGTTCATCATATGCAAGTGTTTGGCAGTGTTCACTCCCTATTCACAGATGTCGCGCCCTCATCATTTGGAGTCCTAGGAGACCGAGGATCCCGACGATGGCCCTAATGAGTAGTTCATTTTGAAGTATGCTATCCTTTATCTTAACTTTTAATTTTTCTCTATATTTCAGTCTAAAATATTACTATTATTTTTTTAAAAAAATTATATGCATCTCTAATTGTATTATAATTTTCCATGATCATTTTCAAATGTTACATATTTCTATCACCATATCCGGATATCCAAAGTCTAAAGTAAGATATATATATATATATATATATATATATATA
>JBAMIE010000007.1:1564464-1574560 GCA_037177295.1 Kaempferia parviflora | reverse complement strand
CCGTTGGATTCCGGCGACAGCCATCGCGACAGGATTTTCGGGCGTGATCCAGCGCGATCACGACCAGAATCTGGTCACTTCCGGACTCAACAGGTTCTCGGTGCGGTTGCTGTCAGAATCCAGTCATAAATGGTCACGATCCGACTGCGTTCCGGCGACAGAGATCGCGGTCGAATTTCGGGCATGATCCGGCGCGATAACGACCGGAATTCGGTCGCTTCTGGACTTCGACAGGTTCTCGGCGGGGTTGTTGCCAGAATCCAGCCACGATCCGGCTGCGCTCCGGCGACATAGATCGTGATCACGGCCATAATCCGGTCGCTTATGGACTCCGACAGGTTCTCGGCGGGGTTGCTGCTAGAATCCAGCCACAAATGCACACGATCCGGCTGCGATATTAGCGACGGTGATGACGAGAAATTATTCGCGCGCGTGTGTATATATATAAAAGATTTTAAATAAGAATAAAAAACACTTGATTTGTTAAAAGTTGAAAAGGCATCTTTACAAATTACAAGGTATATTAGAGTAGTAAAAAAATTCAAAGAAATAATAAAGAATAAAAAAATTAAATTTTAAATAGAATGAATATCTCTTCTTGATCGTTTTGTGCATAAATTTTAAATAGAATGAATATCTGTCCGTCTTCCGTCTTCCGTCTTCCGTCTTCCTCTCCACTCCCTCGATTCTATAGCCGGCTTCACGTCATGGCCGGAGGACGCGGTACGCAATCGGCTGATGACGAGGACGTTGACCACTACGCCGTCCTGTGCCTTCCTTCCGGCGAACAGGGTGCGAAGCTAACCCTAAAGGAGATCGAGAAGGCATACCGCAACCAATCTCGGATCCGGCATCCGGACAAACGACCCGACCACCCCAACGCCACCGTCGACTTCCAGCGACTCAATACATCCTTCGAGGTTCTCAAGGATGAGGCTGCCCGCCGCGTGTTTGATGCGCGCCTTCGTGCTCGCCGCGAGCGAATCCTTCGAGACTCCGCTTTTGATGCCAAGCGGAGAAAGCTCGCAACTGATCTTGAGGAGCGGGAGCGAGCGGCTGAGGAAAAAGATGCAGCAGACCCTGCCAAGCTGGCCGAGCGTAGTAGGGAGAAGGATGTGGCGGTCCGTCTGCAGAAGGAGCTTGCCGAGTTCCAGGCGAGGAAGACCAAGAAACCTACTGCTGCTTCCAATTCGACTTCTAAGGTATTGTATTCATTTTCCAGCGTTTTTAAAGGCTTCAATAGTTTTTTTTTTAATTTTATTTTTGACATCTTCATACTTTCATTTACTTCGTTTTGGTAGAGATATTTATTGTTAGAGAATAGGTTCTTGGAATTGTACAATGATAATTATTATTCTTCAATTCTGAATTTGAGCTAGGCCTCACCTTATAGCATGTCTTATCTAAATGGCCGATCCTTTTGGTGAATGCAGTTGAACAATGCAATGTAACAGCCTTGAGGTTTCCCATGCCAATTTTCGTAATGGATGGGAATTGTCATAATGAAAATTCCCGACTGACTATCTAGCTTATCATACTTGATAGTTGATATTGTATTTGTTTATGAAGAAGTGCAAAAGTATGATTTTTTTATATTCTTATGACTATCTTAAATATGATTGTCTCTGTAATTTGTTAGGCATTTGAGCAAGAAAAGGGAGAAGATAATGGAAGAACTGCACTGGATAAGGAAAGGATGTTGAAGGTCTCTTGGGAGAGTAATTTAGGAGACTATACTGCTGTAAAGCTGCGAGAGCTGTTTGAGAGGTTTGGTGGTGTAGAGGATGTTGTGATCAGGTCAAAGGCATCAAAAAAGAGACGTTCTGCGATTGTTGTCATGTCTTCCAAAGATGCTGCAGTGAGTCCTTTTTCTTCATTTTTTTTATAATTTAAGAAATTTATATATGATTTGTTGTGAGATACAGTGAAGAATGGATAATCATGAAATACTATTACTACTAGTAGACATTTTTCTTATGAGGGGTTTACTTATTTAGTTTGGTGCCTTCCCCTTTTATGTGGTTAGGAATGCAGTTATAGGCTTTTTCCAGACGGCTACTCTTTTATATGTTCAATTCATTAAAAGAAATGCACCTCTATGTGTACCATTGTGTAGTTTCATTTCATAATGGTAGGAGTAAGGAGGTAAACTATGGGCAAAAAATTAGAAGGATAAAAAATATTCTGTGAATCTACTATACAAACACACCAAAGAAGAGGGACAGGGCATAGAGGTCCTTTTGTAGTTTAACTCTGGATTTTACTTGTGTACTAGCAAAATGGTATGCAAATTGCATTTAGTAATTGGTTGATTGAGATTTGCAGAAAAAATTCATGTTTTTTTTAATGATGAGATAAAACTATGGGAAAAAACAAAAATTCTGTGAATCTACTATACAAACACACCAAAGGAGAGGGACAGGGGATGGAGGTCCTTTAGTAGTTTAACTCTGGATTTTACTTGTGTACAAACAAAATGGCAGGCAGATTTGTATTTAGTAATTGGTTGATTAAGATTTGCAGAAAAAATGCATGTTTTTTTAATGATCTGGTCTTAGTTCTTGATTAGGTTCTTTATTTCCTTGCCTTATATGCACATATTAAACATTATTAAGTA
The DNA here is from genome assembly GCA_037177295.1 of Kaempferia parviflora. Classification (NCBI taxonomy): domain Eukaryota; kingdom Viridiplantae; phylum Streptophyta; class Magnoliopsida; order Zingiberales; family Zingiberaceae; genus Kaempferia; species Kaempferia parviflora. The sequence continues at coordinate 1,571,943 of JBAMIE010000007.1, read as the reverse complement.
TTTGGGACTGTTATGCCAAGGTGGACACATGTCAAACTTTTTGTCATCACCTAGGCTCTTAACTAATTGTTTCTACATATTGTCAGATGGTATGCTAACTCGTGTATTATGTCAGGTTGCTGCTACACAGAGTGTGTGTGGCAGTCTCTCAAATCCTCTACTTGTTCTTCCTGTTCAAGCTGTGGCTCCTGATATATCAAGTCCTTTTTCTGCAAAATCTTCTGAATCTACGAACTCTACACAGAACAATATCATTGGTGCTGGATTTCAAGACTATGAAGCTTCTATTTTGAAGAAACTTCAAAAGGTATAATAAAGTATCTTGTTTAACTATTACCATCCATTCAGTGTTAGACTTTGTACATTTTAGTGCTTGATTTAGGAGATTACCTTTGTTGGCATTGTTGACTTGCTCAATTTCAAGTGATTCTGTTCAAAAAGTAGTATAAAAATTATTCTAGTGATTGGGCTAAAAAATAGTAGAAAAATCTGAGATGCAATATATCTAACATGCTAGTATGCCACATACAAAGTATGTAACATTGACTTGGGATGTGCCACAACAGAAAATTTCATTAGAAATATAGAAACTTATGCTGTCACCATTGGCAGAAATAAGATAAAGTAATCTGCCTTCCTTGCCTAATCAATAAGAATTATTTTATTTCTTTCTTGTAATGAATAAATCTTATTAATATGTTTGTTAATTTTTATAGTAGCAACATTATTGAAGTTATAATTCATTTTTGTTTATGTGAATTGGATCTTTAACTAAATTAGTTTGTCTTGACAAAATGAATACCCGACTAGGCATGTTGGGAAGTACTGTTTGTCCAACTGTAACTAGGCCTTAGTGAAAGGGATCTATGTAATTCACTGTAATTTGTCTTAAATTAATTCTTAGGATAAATTAGAAAATTACAAGAATCCCTAACTAAAGCTTAATTATACTTGGACTGCCCATTTCAAAATTGTATTAGTGAACATGTTCTATTGGATTAGTATTTTTTTCCCAGTTAGCCTAGTTTGATTACTTGTGTCTTTTAACAATAACCAAATCTACTTGGAACTCCAGAAATGCCCTAAAGAAGCTTTGATGATTCCTAGTGATACTTGATGATGCTCTGATTAGGTGGAAAGGGGCTAAAATAAATAAAAATATATTTACCAACAAAAGTAGATTGAAAATATTATAAAAATTCATTAGTGCATCCTTGATTTGTCAAAAAATTATTAAATTTGTACTCACTAAATGTCTAGGAATGTGCTGGCATAGATATGAAGTTGAACTTACATTTCTTACATCTGATTGTTATGCCGAATATGTGCACAGACCGTGATACCTTTTGGTTTCATTATGAAGCAATGTATCAAGAAGTGACCTAGACAGTCGCCTAGGCTGTTTTTACCAGCTTCCATCTCACCTAGGTGGAAGGTAATTCACATTAAGTAGACCATTTAAAAGGCGTCCTAGGCAGACCACATAGGTGGTCTATGTGGCCTAGCACCATTTGCCGGAAAAAAATCTTTTAAGGGTTTTGTTTACTTATTAAAGATAAACTTAATTTTTAACCACCTCCATTTAAGTCCTTCTCCCTTGTTGTCCGTAGGTCCTTTATCTACCATTTTTCCATGTGATGCTAATCTTTCAATTTTCATCTGCCATTTTTCCATGTGATGCTAATCTTTCAATTGTGATTTCTGGCAATCTTTTGGTTGCTACTAACACCATAAGTTATTAACAAAATGATTGTGTGGCAAACATGTGGATGACAAATGTCTCGACAATTTTATTGGAGTTAAAAATGTCACATTGTCATTCATCGCTATTCTATTAAGAAATTTAATAGTGTTAATATTTGGGTTGTAAAATGTAAAAATTTCAAACTCTCGTGGGCATTTTGACAATCTTAAAACTCTAAGGACATTGCGAAAAAGTAAGTGAAATTTAGGGGTGAAATGAATTTTCCTTCAATGTTTATCTAAGTTCTAAATTGAAACCGCTAATGCCGGTCCTAAACTCGGATGAAAAAGGTTGAGGATTGCATTAGGTTGTCGGCCAACATCAAACACATGCGATTGTTCTATGAATGGATCTATCGAATTATTGTGTAATGCTAGGTCCTTCAGGGAGGAATGTGTTGTAGGCTCCGACTGCAATGTTTTGGTAAACCACTACATCTCTACGAGAACTTGGGTAAAATGTTAAATATGCAAGAGTTTTCACGCCATAGGTTAGATAAGAATAAACATTATAGAAACATCCACCCTCTTAGATTTAATAGGAGGAAATCTAAATAGACATGTATGTGTAAAAAATGGGGAATATAATAGGGTGTACGAGAGTTCTAGTTTTAGAACAAGGAAAGAAATGATGAAGACAAAACTATATTGGATTTTGCGATAACATATACACTTATAATAACTAATACATTTTTCTAGAAAAGAGAAAAACATTTGGTTACATTTAAAAACGAAAATAAGAAGTTGTAAATTGACTTTCTTATGGTCAGGCAGAAGGACACAAAGATTTGTAAAGATTGAAAGGTGATCCATGGAGAAAACTTAACTACCTAGTAATGTTATATATATATGTCTCAAGCTTAGTATCAATAGAAAGAAAATGCACACGGACAACCTAAATTGTTATTCACTTGTAAGAACGAAGAAAACTTAAAAAAATATGTAGTAACTAAGAAAGAAACTAATAAACAGGGTGAGTGAAGCTAAGAATGAAATTTTTGAACGCTTATATGAATATAAAAAAGGGAAAGAAACATCTATAAAATAAGTAAAGTGAAAGAGAGAGAAGATAAGAGATCTTTAGAGATAAATTCAATAGGGTATTAGTGTAAGATGAGGAAATAAAAGAGTGGCGGAATAGATATTATTATTAATATTTTAGTGAAGGTTTCGTGACCAATTTAAGTTAGACAATTTAAGTAGATTATAGAGTATAGAAATTAAATGTTTTATCGTAAAATTAAAACTTAAGAAGTATAATATGTTTTAAATGGTATGCAAAATGGAGAAGTGGTTGGATCGGATGATATTCCGATAAAAGTATGAAAGTGCTTAGGGAAGCAGGGTATTGCTTGACTTGTGAAGTTATTCAGTTTGATATTGAAAATGGAAAAAATATTTGAGAAGGGTATCAACTCTAGTTCCCTTGTATAAAAATAACGGAGATGGATAAAATTATGTTAATTATAGGGGTATTAAGCTAATGAGCCTTTAAAAAGAGTAATAGAAAAAATACTAAGGAAGGAAATGACCGATGATTGAAAATTTATTTGGATTCATGTCTCGAAGGTCGATTATATATATATATATATATATATATAATGTCGAGAATGAGTACTCTAGGCAGATTAACTGAAGCATTTCCTATGACGATCGAGTTATATTAAAAGTTGTTCTAAGGTGGTTGTGCATGTTGTTTGCAAATATTATTTTAGTATATGAGACATGTGGAGGAGTAAATTTTAAGCTCGAATCTTGGCGGGAAAATACTTTTTAGGCTTAATAAAGATAGAATATAAGAAATTTAAATTTAGTAATATTAAAAATAGTAAGTCAATTATTAAGATAGGAGATAACGAGTTATTGTTAACCGAGAGCTTTAAGTATTTAGAATTGCTTTTGCTAAAGGATAAAGGAATTGAGAGATGTTTTACATAAAATACAAGAGGGATAGTTGAAATGAAAGAGAGCGTAAGGTTTTTTTGTGATGGTAAAGTACACTAAAACTTGAAAGGAAGTTTTACAAAATAACGGTTAACCCTACTACATTCTATGGAGTTGAATACTGAGCTATGATTGGAGCATACAAGTAGAAGATGAGAGTCATAGAGATGAAGATGTTAAGGTAAATGGGCGGACATACAAGGATAAACGGAATAAGAAATGAGAACATCGAAAAAAAATTTCAAGAGACATTTAAGATGATACGAATATGTATTTAGACGACCAATAAATGTTTTAATTAGGCTATGTAAAACTATGACAAATACACATATTAAAAGAGGAAGACTAAAGAAGACTTAGTTAACAATGATAAAATAGAATAAAATTTATTTAAATATAGATGATAATAACGTAGGAGGATTTATATAGCCGATTCCACTTAGTGGGATAAAATTTTGCGGTTATTGATGTTTATCTATGCTCTAAAATTACTAAATGAAAAATAAAACTTAATCCGTGTCATTCCTTTACCCACACGGTTGTCTCTCCTTTTACATATGTTGGGATCGAAGCCATTATATACCCCAACCCCTTTCCCTTCTTCTGTCAACAATGTTCAAAGCCCCACTGATAATCTTTTTCTGTGTACTGCACTACTGCTGAACCAGCATTATGTTTCTTCAACCTGATAACATTGTAAGTTTGGACACATCTCCAGCCATTTCATGGTTTCTGCTCAAACGTCTTCCCAATCCACCATCCAAAACTCCATATCCATTTCCACTGTGACCTTGGATTTGAAATTTCCATTTACCAATCCTATCAACAAGAAAACATATCTCAAGGATCCATATGTCATTTTCCAGTACATGGAATCAATCTTAGATCCAGTTGAGACAACAGATTCACACAGTCTAGTAGATAAAAAATAGGAAGCATTTGGGATTGAGAAAAAAACATCAATTTGGAGTCAAGCTTCAGTGTCCTATGATGAATTTGGTTTGACAATATAGATGACATAGATGTTGCAGTAGACCAATGTGGTAGTGTTGGGATCTAGGGAATACGATGCAACTAGTTGTTTATTAGTGTAATGAATATGTTCCATGTGGTATCTTGAACTTGTTGGACAACACCCTATCAGCTGGAGGTGTAGTAGACCAGTGAAATCTTAGAAGATCCAGTTATGCTAAGTGCTAACAGATTCAGATTCAGGTGATATAACAACATAAAAAATAGGAAACATTAGGGATTATATGAAAACAAACCTCAATTTGGAGCATAGTTGTGAAAAGCGTGCGCCTAGCTGCACCTAGGCACAAGGCACATTGAGGCGTGCCATTTGCGCCAGGCAGTGACTCATGCACACCGCTTGAAAGAAGAGCGCTTAAGTAGCTCCTTTTGAGAGGCGATAGGCGCACATAAGGCATGATTTTTCTTGTCTTATTGAAGTGATGTTTTTTTAAAAGCCCAACCCTCATTCGCGGAGGCGTCGCGCGAGTCCTACCAACTACTACGGACCCTTCACGCGAGCCCTGCGGTAGAGGCGGATGCTTTGCGAGAGCCCCGCGGTTGCGGCGGACGTTTTGTGAGAGCTCTGCGGTTGCGGCGGACTCTTCGCGAGCCCTGCGGTTATGAGGGATGCTCCGCGCGAGCCCTATGGTTGCCGACGGCGCATAACAGGAAGTAAATTTTAATTAAATAAAATTTAAGTTAATAATTACAATCAACTCCTAACTATATAGCTATAGTAGGAATAATTTAAATAGTCTTAATTAAATCCTAATAAAACTATCTCATTAATATACACACACACATATATATACGCACATATATATATAATATATTCCTTTTTTTTTAAATTATTATTATTTTTTATATTTTAAATATTTAGATTAAATTTTTTTTATTTTTAGTTAATATATTTTATATTTATGCGTATAATATATTTATTTAAATTATGCATATAACGTATTTAGTTAACGTATAATGTATTTATTTATTAATGAATTTTATATTTATATTATTGTTTAATATTTTATGAATTATAATTTTGTTAGTAAAATATTTTGGTAGAAATTCTTTATATATGTTTGAATTGTAAAAATTTATATTCAAAGCGTCTTACTTCGGTAAGACGAGCGCTTCAACTTGCACCTAGCGCCTTAGCCTGGAGCACCTATGCACTATTGGGTACCTCACACTTTAAATAACTATGATTTGGAGTAGAGCTTCAGTTCTAACAAGAGGGGTAATCAACTGACAATGTTCGATCTTGAGTTTGGTTTAATGATATGGATGGCACAAATGTTGTAGATGAATGTGGTTGTGTCGAGGTCTAGAGTATGATGGAGCAACTAGTTGTTCCTTTATCAGTGTAATGCTTGTCCACCATGTGGTATCTTGAACTCACCTAAGCACCCTGTGAGCTGGAGGTGCAGCAGAGCAGTGAAATCTTAGAAGTTCCAGTTATGGTGGCGTTGAGGTCTAGGGAATTCAGGTGATCTTGCAGAATAAAAAAGTGGGAAACATTAGGGATAAAGTGAGAACAAACCTCAATTTGGTGTGAAGCTTCAGTTCTAACAAGAGGGAAATCATTAGACAATATCGTATCATGAATTTGGTTTGATGATATTGATGACACAAATGTTGTAGTAGATGAATGTGGTGGTGTTGGAGGCCTAGGGAATATGATGGTGCAACTAGTTATTCCTTCATCAGTGTAATGCATATATACTATATGGTATCTTGAGCTCACCTAAGCACACCCTGTGAGCTGGAGGTGTAGCAGAGCAGTGAAATCAGAGAAGATCCAGTTATGCCAATAGATTCAGGCAATTTAGCAGGATAAAAAGTGGGAAACATTAGGGATGTAGTGATAACAAACCTCAATTTGGAGTAGATCTTCAGTTCTAACAAGGAAATGAACAGACAATTGTCACAAGGAAATGAACAGACAATGACCCATCATGAATTTTGTTCAATTATATGGATGGCACAGATGTTGCAGTAGATGAATGTGGTGGTGTTGACGTCTAGGAAATATGATGGTGCAACTAGTAGTTCCATCATAAGTGTAATGCATGTCTACCATGTGGCGTCTTGTATTTTGCCTGACAGCAGCACCACATATTCAGAGGTGGTGCAGCAGAGCAGTGAACTCATAGAAAATACAGTTGAGCCAACATATTCAGGTGATCTAGCAGATAAAAGTGGGAAGTTTAAGGATTAAATGAGAACAAACCTCGAGTTGAAGTAGAGCTTTAGTTCTGATGGGAAGGAAATCAACATCGTGCCATCATGAATTTGGTTGGACGATATGGAATGACATGGATGTTGTGGTAGATGAATGTGGTGGTGGTGGGGTTGAGATCTAGGGAATTTGATGATGCAAGTAGTTGTTGAATTGTCTGTGTAATGCATATCTACCATGTGGTATCTCGAACTCACCTGACATCACCCTGCGAGCTGGAGGTGCCACAGAGCAGTGAAATCATCGACTCATCCTCTTTGTTAATAATAAAAAAAAAAAAAGTGGAACCGCCACATCAACGGCCCCCCTAGAGCCGACCCCACGGATATGGAGGGAGGTAAATACAGATACACAGCGTCAGACGCACGGCGGGGTGTATCCCAGGGCTTCAGTTCCTGCGAATCGACCCTGGCGGTGTGTCAGAGCATATCATGTGTTCACCGTCTGTGCTACGCCCGGGGGCACAGACGGTGGTAGATGATATGGAATGGCATTGATGTTGTGGTAGATGGATGTGGCGGTGTTGGTGCCTGGTGGTG
>JBAMIE010000007.1:1528502-1542067 GCA_037177295.1 Kaempferia parviflora | reverse complement strand
TAAAATAAAATTTATTTAAATATAAATGATGATTAGTAGGGGATAAAGCCCAATGACATAGAATGATCCATATAGTCGACCTCATCTAGTACGATAAAATTTGATTGTTGTTGTTATACCATTGTAGCTAAATAATTTCAATACATGTGGACTGACTACAATATAAAATTTAATTTGAGAAACATTCAATTGAAGAGGTCTTCACAAATTAACTATTTGTAACATCATCCATTCAAATAAGATCTCATGTCTATCTATATACTATAAGAGAAAAATCCCCCGATGAGTTTCTAAATCTTTGTTTTGTTTTAGAATTTGCTTAAGGATTTGATTCTGTTTATTTTATTTTTATGGTTTCAACATTCCAATCGGTGAAAAGGCCCTGTCTTCCACCCAATTTGAAATATCGACAAAATAGGCTTTCTATATATCTTCAATCTCTGTACTATGGAAATATAATATCGAAACAAGATGCATAAAAAAATTCACAGGTGATGCCTACTCTTCCATCTTCTGTTTGAACAAGAGGTAAGTCGAGGAACGATACAAATGGCGCCATACAGAGAACGCACTTGTCACAGACGCTAGCTATCTAATAGTTAAGGATGTTGGCATAATTAGGAGACCAGAGGTCCATCCATGGGCTCCGTAGCTGCGTCAAGAAAGGATCCTGCATCCAATCCAGATCCATCTTCGGGACCTGGAGCTCCGGAAGCATAGTCGGCCTCACGACCGATGTCGAGGGCAGCGAGGATGATGATGATGAAGTCACCTCGAAATCTTTCAGCACCTCTTCTTTCATCTCCTTGACACCACAATGGAATGGAGCCAGAGTGTTGTGTAGCTGGTTGTCTTGGTCGGAGTGGGATGTGTTGTCTGTCGTAGTCATGGATACGTGGGCCGGTGAGGCCTTCACATCCTCCATTTTCGCTCTCTGTTCCAATTCCTTCAGCGATGTGGCCTTCCTGTATACCTTGCACAGGACTATGTCTTCCTGCATATCCATCCTAATCCGAGTTAAATCTTTCCTAAAACGAGATCGATCGAAATGGTTCGTGGCGATGTTATTAGCTAGCTAGCTAGCTAGCCGATTATATTTCCGTTACCTTGAGAGGCAATTCGCCGGCGCCGGTGCTACTCTCCGGCAGACGGTACTCGTTCATGACCCAATCTGTCTTGGTGCCGCGCGGGGCACGCCCTCGGTAGAAAACTAGCGTCTTCTTCACCCCAAGGACGCGGCGAGGCTCGGATGCCCTCCGGATCGGCCGGTCGGACCCCGTGGCCTTCCAGAACCCGCGTTCTGTGGTCCGGTTGGGCCGGCCGCCGTTGCTGCTCCGGCGGTCCCTCGGCACGAAGAAGTACCACTCCCTCTCCCCTATCTTCGCCAAACCTGTTCAGTGATCGAAACGTACGAGAAATTCACAAAACAGAAGAAGATGAAAAATTTGGAAGGTGGCGCTCAATTTGTGAATCACGAACATGGAAGTTCCCACGGTTCATGCAGGTAGATATTGAGAGTGCCGATGATATCGAAGTTGAGCTTCCTGCCATGAGCCATCTGCCTCAGGTAGAAATCCAGCAGTTCCTCCTCCGTGGGGTGAAATCGAAAGCCGGGAAGATCGATCGGGGACTCACTTCTCTCCATTCTTTCTCCCTTCCTCCTTGTGGTGCTCTCTTCTTATCGCTGTCTCTTCACAGCGAAACAGAGAAGCAGGGACATGACTTTATATATAGAATTCTTCCATTAAGAAATGGACACCTAACAACCTGTGGTCCACACGCTGTTGCATGGGACCCAAGGAGAATTACAAGTCCTCTCTTGGAGTCATGCCTGATTTATGTTTCAAACTAAATTTCAAACGCAGAAAATAAAAAATGCATTTTTTTTTATCATCCCTACGCGCTTCTAGGGCTATTTTATATTAAATTAATTTATATAAAATAGCACTAAAATATAACAGTTTTGATTTAAATAATTTTAACTTACTTTTAAAAATATTTTATCTAAACAACTTTCCCTTTAAAACAATTTTGACACAGTTACTTAAAGTAGTTCTAAAATATCATTATTTTATATAAAATAAGTTTTAAGGCAATGCTGTTTTATATGAAATAATTTTAAAATGGAGCGTTGAAGCATATTTTGAAAAGAAAATTGCATGTGAAATGTTGTTTTGATAATATTATTATAAAATAATTATTCTTAGGTTTAGTTTAAAATAAATATGAATTTTTTATATGACAGATATTTTAAATTCATAAAAATAATTATTTTATATTTATTAACTTTTTTATTTATTTTTATTTTCATATAAGATATTCGACTAAGTGAGATACATAATGAATCAATTTTCAATCAATTAAAAAAAAATCAATTAATATAGTTAGGTTAGTCAGATTGGATGAGCAAGTTAGAATGGTTAGTGTAGAAATTGAGTTCGATCAATTTGGATGATATAAAAGAAAGAAATCAATTCAATCGATTGGGTAAAATAAGTAAAATTAAATTTAAAAATTTATTTAAACAAAAAGCATTTTTCTAATAAAACATAATGATCCGATGGTTTAGAGGTGGATCGTGTAAAGACGTATGGTCCTGGAAGTCAAGGTGATGTGGCAATCATAGACTCGATGAGTGATAGAATTGGGTAAACTGAAATAGAATCCTAGCTGGCCAAAAGGGATGGGTTCCTAGCCGGGTGAATTCACTTAATTCCATTTGAAAAATAAAAGGCCTTTGTCCGTACGACCTCGAAAGAAATGAGGTCCGAGATGGCAAGGCCCTCCAGCAAAGTTTCAGAACGATCGAGGCTAACCTATAGCTGATCAGTCGATTAGACGTTCGGACAGAAATGATAAGGTAAGACCTGCACGGAAGCTTCCATATTTCAAGTCCGCACGGACTCCGCCAAAGCCCCATCGTCACAGGATTTCACGCAAGGACTCATTAAACGGGTCAGTAGCCTCCTAGTGATTGATCGACCGGACAATAATCTGTGCAGACGCATTCCACAATCATGCTACCTCCAATTAAATATTCGTCTGATCGGTATCCTTGCCATTCGGATACTTTCACTTGCAAAAGCCACGCTTCTTACCTCCAAACACTCTCATAATCTGTCTAGGCCCCGGACAGCCTCACGCCCACCCGGGCACCTGCCTACAAAATACCTCTCAGAACCTGTCTAGGGTCCGGACGACCTCACGCCCGCTCGGACACCTACCTGCAAAATACCCCTCAGAACCTGTCTAGGATCCGGACGGCCTCACGCCTGCTTGGACACCCGCCTGCAAGATACCCATTAGAGAAAGAGATGGTCTGGTAGTATAAACACCTTTGGGGCATATTCCGCCACCTCAACATACAGAAGTTTTCCTTAACACAGATCAAGCTTTCTGGTCTCCTCAATACCCGACACCTTCTAACAGGAATATTCTTTGTCCCATCGATACAACTGAGACTCAAAGTAGCAGTATAAAAGGTAAACACATCTACATAGAGGGGGGCTTTTCTGCTATTTTCAGGGAGGTCTCCGATTTTCTTCTTTTCTGAGGGGAGCGAACAGAGAGAGGGAATTTTGCACCTTGCATTCTACATCTTGTACGTATTCTTCCTGAATTTTCCTGCATTCTTCTACATCAAGGACGGTTTCTGACTTGAGTGTCGGAGTACCTGAGTCTGCGGGATTTTCCTTGGTTTCTGGTGCTAACGTGATTGTTGTCAGAGGTGTGTACAAGTAGCAGGAGGCAATTTTTTTATTATGGAGTCACTGGAAGAGGCCGAAGGTCTTCTCGATAGTGGGGAGTAACCATCTGCTGGAAGTGTTATGGGAAAACTATAAATTTCCACCGCCATCAATACCTCTCACTGCCTATTGAAATTCTTACTTTCACCAAAATCCACTTGAGAGAATTTTCATCATCCTCACATCATCAGACCAGTTATTCGGACAGGATCACATAACAAAACCACTCTTTATCAACTTGACTTAGTCAAGAGTAAATAATAGAGCAATGTAGAAACACGAGGACAGTTATTTTTATAATTAGAAAAAAGAATTTTATTTTTTCTTTTATGAGAAATTACAGAGTTTGAAAGGAATATATATGTCTACATTATTATCTTGAATAACTTAAACAAATAACGGACAGTTAGTTGAACCACAGTCATGTGTTTGTTTCAAGTGCGTCAAGTCAAGATCATATCATGTCATGGAGTCGTCTTATATTTGTTATTCATATTTGTTGAATAGACCATTTCAAACTATCCACCCTACGCTAATAATACCTAATTACTTATGATTAATCAAATTCCTAGCTAATCTACATTTTTTGAAAATTGTTTCCTACTACAAGTCATTGTAAGGGCTCCTTCCATGATATTGCTAATTAGGATCTCAAGAGCGATAAGATAAAGCCTAAAACTAATCACATATGTGGGCGACGGATCGACTCAAAATTATATACAATGTTGGGAATTGATCAAGGAATGAATTTGACCTATTCTTAGTTTAATGGTTCATTATTTCGGTTGGAAATAAAATCAAAGTTTTAGGTTAAAAATTCATAGAAAATATTATGGATTTAAAAGATTATAGATATTTTTATTGGTATGAGGTATTTTAGATATAATTCAAAAATAAATATACGAGTGTTTAGACCTAAAGTGGACAATAGCATATCATTATGGAGATATTAAGGGGAGGCCCGGAATAGGTCAAGAGTGACCGGATACTTGTGGGAAGGTCCGAACCATTAAAGTATTAGTGGTCCTTCGGGAAGAATTATTAAGAATACAATCAAACTGGCATATTAAAAATTCATAAAAAAGACTATGTGTTTAAGAAATAAAAAATATCCTCTGGTACGTAATCTTTTGAGTATAGTCTAAAAACTAAATCCATAAGACATAAAACCTAAAATAAACAATATCATACAATATGAAAATATATAAATTATTTTGATCCTACCATTTTTATCAGTTTGATTAGGTATTTGTTATCCTTGAACCACTTAAAAAATCAAATATAATCCAAATCTAATTTAATTATTCGTCTATCAAGGCTTAATAGATTGTATGCTTTTATTTTGTTTTTTTAAACAAAAAACTCATTTAATATATTTTACATGGATATGTATCATAATAATTTTGATTAAAATTACTATAATATATAATTTCTTTTAACAAAGTTATTATAATATATATAATTTTGATTAAAAATTTAAGCTAAAGACATTATAAAATATAAGAGTTTTTATTGAAGCAGCTTTAATAAAAATTGCTACAATAGTATTAAAATTATTTTAATTAAGTTAGAATGATTTTAGTTAAGTAGAAGTAATTTAACTGAATTTAAAAATATTTTGATATAAATAGTACTTAACATACACTTTTTTAATTTTTTTTTAACATGCGGCATCATTTTAATGACAATGAAGATTAAATATGGGATATTCTTTTAATTTTTAATATACTATAGATAGAAGTATATAATTAAAGTAAATTAAAAAAAATGTGAAATGTGAAACTGAGATGAATTAAATAAAATAGATGCATATATTAGTGAGAAGTTATTTGATAATCATCTTAAAAATATGGTATACCACGCCACGGTAGCGACCCCTCCCAATTACTCCACGTAATTGAGAGGGAGTTCAATAGGAACCAAGACTATTAGAGCATCCACAGTCGTGAAACTTCTCGGAGAACTCCTTTGTTGCCACATCTCCGACAAGTCAAAATAAAGAACCCTATATATCTTTCCACTATTAAAAAAATTTCTTAACAATTTCTTCATTGCTCCCACATTTTTTTATTATATATGTTTTTTATCTCTTGTTTATATTTGACCTTATATATAATTAAAAAATAAAAAATAATTAACAAATAAAAAATTTCTCATATATTCTTCCACCCTCTTTTTATTTTTTTTATTTTATTTAACAAATTAAAAATAATTTAAAATTTTAAAAAAAAATTAAGATGAAGAAACGGCTCCGGAGCCGCTCCTTTGTCAGAGGGAGGAACCTCCAAGTTCCTCCTACTGTGTCACATCCCTAAAGGAGCTCCCATTAAAGATACTCTTTATCTCATATGCTTAACAACTTAGCCATCTTGGGGGCTTTTGTTATTATACACTGTGGAACAAAGTCATCATGAATGATGGCGATCGATCGATCATAAAATTCATAGTACAGCTTTATCTATTTTCAATATAGAATGATATATTCTTGTAGGAAAATAAAATAGATTACAATATTTTATTGTCTACTATATAGAGGGTATTTGACTGAGCGTATAAATTCTACAAAACAACTTATAGAGAGTATTTGTAAACTAATTTTGTGTTTATATATATATATATATAATATTTACATTGCTTTAATAGTGTTATACTCTTTTTAGTAATATTGTTAATAAAAGATCTTATAATATCAAACACATCAAAATTTTTAAATTGTTTAAAATAAGTTTATCCAAACACTTTAACTATTTATTTGTAAAATAAAAATAAGATCTAACATCTTATAAGTTTCTAAAACAATTTATAAACTGTTTTTAATAAGTTTAACCAAACACTAATCTTTTAATCAAACAGGATTTTATTTTTATTATTTTTTAAAAATAAAGTATAATTTTCTTAGTTAAATGTGGAAACTCAACTAACTCCAACAAATATAAAACGAATCTCCATATTGTCACTTGACTAATTGCTGGCATGTCAAATGCTGAATTCAACCGTTTTACTCGGTCCAACGCTAAGAAATTAGGCCAATCAATGCCAAAACTTCGTGTCTAGTCAATCGACTTAAGCGCAAAGCAACCGAGCCCATCCAAAAAAGAAAAATGGAAAAAGAAAAAAGAAAAAAAAATCACCCATTTGACCCTTTCAAACAGGCGACTCTTCCAGCTGGTTAATATATATATACACAATTGACGTTTGAAAGGTGGTTCCAATTTGTAGTTAGTGGCAGTAGCCATCAACCCCCAATTTCTCATGCCATGACATTCTAAGTCCTCATAATTTCCAGTGGACTGACCTTAAACTTTCTCCACCAAAGTTGATCACTGATCGGCAAGTCAATGAATTTGTCCCACTTGCAGAATTATTGTCATGACTCACCTCATCTTAATTGTCCACGAAAGTAAACTTAATCACACAATTTTACCTTTGAGTTGCGACCTATATCGATATGTTCCATAAGTTGAGCAAGACGAAAGCGACAGAGCTAAATGATCAAAGTGTTAGTGTGTGTGCTAAGACTCTTATTGTGTATTTTATGGATAATCATTTTATAAAGGCAAGTATTTATCATTAATTATTTACTCTCCTGTACGTATATAATTAATAATAAAGTTTCACAAATTAATGGTTATATTATTCTGAAAGTAGTCTTTGATCGGATAGAGATCTAGAGAGGACATGGATAGATATCTAAAGGGGACATGGATATCTAAATCAACGCTGAGTATGACTAGGTCAAGACAGACCAAATGATGGATATTCAAATTGTACTTGGGGTACCTTAAATTTAGAGGTACACTGGGCATGACCCGCTTGAGAGAAGACCACATATTAAGAATCATTGGTTATTCCTCTTAATTATGAACGAATGTAACTGATCTTTTGACTTGAGAACATCATTTATTCTATGCGTGGAGTTATGTACTTTGACACCGTTAAAAGCAGTCTTTAATCGGACTATAATTAACACGGTAGTTGGGTGTATGACAAAGCATAGAGAGAATAATGTTGAGTCAATAGAGGATTCATCGTTATTTTAGATTAGGGAGTTAACATCCTGGCCGCTTGATAGATATGTTAGTACTGACTTGAATCCATGACTATGGAAAGAATGATTTTATCATTCAAGAGAAGTTTATTATATTTAGAAATCAAGTAAAACAATTAATTTAGTAATAATGTATAATATACCGAATTAATTGGGATGTAGGCTAGATGAAGAGATGGAATTACACAGTAATCAATTTATGGTGATTCTTAGTTTAAGACTAATATTTTATCACGTTAGGTGACTAAAAACTGTTGCTAGACGGTTACCTTAGTCTGTGTATAGATTTACACTGCCTTCGTGTATAAAAGCTAAAAGGTCGCACGCATAGCACGTAGACATGAACATTATGTATAATTAATTATTTTAGTAGATACTAAAATTATTCAATTTATTATTTCAGAATAAGAATTAATTAGATTATTAATTAATTCTGAAATAATATCGGAAGCTAGTATGAGTTAAGATCAAATATGATTTTATTTGGTTCAAAGAAGAAAGAGTAGAGAATTTGGATACATACAACCATGGTGATCCTTGGAGAATTTGAACAGTCGTAACTCTTCATCTTCTTTGAAGAATTAATGGAAGTCATAAATTCTACTTAAATGAAGAATTAATTGAGCCTATAACTCTTTATCTTCCAAATTAATAGAGATCATAACTTCTACGTAAATGAAGAATTAATGCAGCTTATAACTCTTTGTATTCCTCAGAGGCTATAAGTAAACACCCTTAGAAAGGTTGGAAGAGAGCTCTCCTTTCACTTCTCTTCTTCTTCCTCGAAAGAGATCCATAAAGTTTTCGAAAGTTTTGTCGATCTAAGAGGTTAGCACCTAACGGATCATATCTAGTTCATAATTTAGTGTGCGTGGATACCACTAGAGGAGTCACACGTGTGACTCTTATTTATCTGTGACATTATTCATATCTATCGAGAACTCGAGGTATGCTTTATTTCATATTTTATTTGTTAAAACTATATGTACCACGAAGATCCATGATTTTAGGAAAAATTTGATTTTAATATATGCATTCCGCTGCGCTCGAGAACCCAACAATGGTATTAGAGCTGATTTGTGGTTGGATCATATAGTACAAAACCTCGTTTCAAGAGATTTCAAAGAAATTTTATTTCAAGTTTTATGCCTTAACATTTCAGGATAGAAATGAATTTTGTCTGTCAAACCTGTATAGGAATACATGTTATGATTTAGATATAAATTACATATGACATAATTATATTAAGATCTCTAAGGCTTGTTTATCTTAATATGCAATTCAGGGTTATTCTCAATGATAAACCAAGAAATAAATCTCATAATGAGATTGTGCGAATGCACAAGAAATTATTTAATGGTGAGACATTTTATAATAATTATAAATCCCTTAAATTTATTAAGTCAAGTTTTGTTAAATGTCCTCCATTAATACCTATGATGATATTTAGAATTTTTACATAAGTCGGTACAGCTCAGCTGTGGGCTTGTGTAAAAACATCTATAATTTATCATAATTATTAGTAGGTTGACATAACTCAAATTCGTTGACTTGTTTAGCTCAGTTATGGTCAATTGATTTGAGGGACAAGTGTTGAGAATTTAAGACTTGACAAGAATATATCGAAAGTCACATAGATTTGTGATTGAAAAATTAAGGCCTACTTGATGAATGTAGCATGTAGGTACATCTCAGTTGTGTGCATACTACATGATTTAGAGTTTCGGTCCTACTAAGAAATGTTACCAACCAATTCCCGATTCCAACAGTGGGGGTTGTTGGACTTGAATAAGATAATAGAAGTTATAAAATTCTTTATTAAATATATTCCACAAATACTAAAACACTATTTTAAATTTTAGTGTTTAGATGGCAAACACAAGTACATTATCTTTGCGAAGCATTCTTGAAAAAGAAAATGTCCTCCTCGGTTCCAACTACCTGGACTGGTATCGGAAACTAAAAATCGTCTTAAGGCATGAGAGAAAATTTTATGTACTGGAAGATGAATCACTGAAAGAACCTGCACCTAATGCTTTTGAAGAGGATCAATCTTATTACTCTCAATATTTGGAAGATGCATTAGATGTGTAGTGTATCATGCTGTCTTCTATGTCTCCTGAGTTGCAAAGACAACATGAGAACATGAGTGCTAGGGAGATTAATCAACACTTGCGTGAGCTCTTCCAAGAGAGTGCGAGAGTAGAGAGGTATGAAACCTCTCGAGCACTATTCCGTACCATGCTGATGGAGGGAAACCAAGTTGGGCCTACTCAAGATGATCGGGTACATAGAGAGGCTCGAGCGTTTGGGTTCCAAGTTGGACTAGGACTTGGCTGTAGACCTAGTCTTATCGTCACTACCTCAATTATTTTCCTAGTTCGTGTTGAACTCAACATGAACAACATGGACAAGAGTTTGATTGATCTGATGATAATACTGAAAACTGTTGAGAAGGATACGAAGATAAATCCTTCACTACATGCAATGATGGTCAGAAAGATCAACAAGGACCCTAGCACCGGGAGATTTAATCCCAAGGCTAATGTAGTTAAGAATCAAGCTCAGAAGAAGCTTAGGAAAGGGATACAGGTGCCCCAATCTGATGAGAAGGAGGCCATGTGCTTCCACTGTGGCAAGAAAGGTCACTGGAAGAAAAACTGCTATATTTTCATGAAGAAGAATGCCAATGGAACAGATGTTTCAGGTATCTTTATGATAGAGTGCAATCTTTCTATTTCTTCATCATGGGTCATAGATTCTGGAAGTAGTTCTCACATTTGTGTAAATATGCAGAGTCTAAGTGACTGCAAACGATTGTCTAAAGGCGAGATGGACTTATGAGTAGCTAATAGAGTGAGAGTTGCTGCTTTAGCTGTAGGAACTTATTCAATAAATTTGCCTAGTAGACTTGTTTTGAATTTGGAAAACTGTTATTTTGTTCCGAGTTTCTAAAAGAATATCATTTCGGTGTCGAGTTTGGATGCCAAGGGATTTGTATTTCAATTCAAGGACAAGTTATGTTCCTTTTATTTGAACAATATATTCTATAGGAATGGTTCTTTAAATAATGGTCTTTATGTTCTTAACTTAAATGAACTGATTTATTGTATTGAAAGCAAGAAATAGAAATTACATGACTCAAATTTGACTTATCTCTGGCACTGTAGACTTGGCCATGTAACCAAGAAACACATCGCTAGATTACTTAGTAATAGGTATTTGGACTCTTTTGAATTAGAGCCCATGGATACATGTGAAGCATGTTTACTAAGCAAAAACCAAGAAGCCCTTCACCAAGATGGGTGAACGGGTAAAGGAACTGCTAGAACTCATGCATAGTGATGTGTGTGGGTCATTGCTAGTTCATGCCAGAGGAGCGTACATCTACTTTGTGACTTTTACCGACGATTTAAGTAGATATGAATATATCTACTTAATGGGACATAAGTCTGAAACTCTAAACAAGTTTAAGGAGTTTAAGAATAAAGTAGCAAATCAACATAGCAAGAAGATTAAGGCCCTTCAGAGTGATCGAGGTGGCGAGTATCTAAGCCAAGAGTTCATTGACTACTTGAAAGAATGTGAGATAGTTTCCCAACTTACACCTCCTAGAACGCCAGAGTGGAATGGTGTGTCAGGAAGGAGAAATTGTACACTCATGAATATGGCTAGATCAATGATGAGTCATGCAAGTCTTCCAATATCGTTCTGGGGCTATGCCTTAGAAACAACAACATACATACTTAACCGAGTTCCAACCAAGTCAATAGATAAGACTCCTTATGAATTACAGTTTGGAAAGAACCCAAATTTATCTTATATTAAGACATGGGGTTGTGATGCTTACGTGAAGAATGAAAATTCTAATAAGCTTGCAACAAGATCTATAAAGTGTACGTTTGTAGGTTATCCCAAAGCTACAATGGGATACTACTTCTATCTCCCAAGTGAGTACAAAGTTATTGTTGCTCGATATGCTACTTTCTTGGAAAGGGAATTTATCTCTAAAGAAAGAAGTGGGAGTAAAGTAAATTTTGACAAAATTCCAGACACTACAAACAGGTTAGAAGATGAACAGTTGGATGATGATATAGTGCCACAAGTACAAGTGTCTCCTTCATCCAAGACTGCTCAAGAAATGTGAGATCAATGTAAGTATACAAGAATACACCGAGAACCTATAAAATATCCCATAAAATAATAATAAAATAATAAATATTATTGGACAAATAATCTTCAGTGAATTTTCAGGAATTTTCAGAAATTTTTTGGGAATTAATTGGATGTCGTATGATGAATTTTATGGGGATAATTAATTAGGCGTTAAAAAAGCCTCTTTGAAATATCTATTTAGTGAGAGTTGTTGGGAATGAAACATAGGGTTTAATTAATCAAACCTAAGTTGATAAAGCATATATGTGCCGAGTATTTTTCCTCTCTGCCGACACTTGCGCCTCTTCTCCACTCGACTCATCGTCGAACCTATCACGCCGACGGCACCCGCGATCTCCCTCTCCACTCGCCGGCGTCGTCTCCCCTCACCCGGCTAAAGAGAGTGCCTAGTCTCCCTTCCCTTCTTCTTCCTCGAGCACGCCGATAGTTCCTCTTCTTCTCACGCGACGTCACCTGCGACCCGTCGCTGGCTCTTCTTCTCCTCCTTTGCTCGTCGTCGGAGCATCCTGAGGCCGGCCAGGGTTCTTAGGGTTCCTCTTCCCTAGCTTGGATCAGAGCCATCTTCCTCCATTCACGCGATGCCGATCTCAGAGGTTGCCATCGCCGGAGTAAATCGAGGAGCTAATTTCCACCTAACTGCCGGAATTTAGGTAATCCTCAACCCTAGCTTCAGATTCGGGTTTGGGTTGCTGATTTGGGTATTGACTAGTGTTCTGGGTGGATGAAGTATTCCCTCTGATCACTGTTCATCTTATTCGGCCACCACCATAGCTTGCTATTGTTACCATATGCATCTATTGGCAACCAGCTAGCCATCGCTATCTGTGGGTGAAGCTAGCACGACGTTACCATTCCCTGGTCTGTTGCTCGTTGCCACCATTGAGGTAATGGTTCACCTTAGTAGCTGATTCGGGTATAAGATCTGTTGTAGTAATGGTCTGTGCATGTGAACTTTTGGACAGCAACATCACCTTGCTTCGATTATCAAATCCGACAGCAAGCTTCTTTGACAGTGAGGCAATTGTGGTGCATTCGGATTTGGGTAAGTTTTGGATGTACTCGTGTAAGTTTTCTATAGTGTTCTTTCCACTTTGATTTACATCATAAATGAGACCATTAGATGAATTGGGGAAGAATTAGAGCTTGCATGAGCTAGACCTAATTCAAACAAGGGATCAATCTGAGTTAGCCATAAGTTAGGCTTAACAGATGTTAGTTCAATTAGGATTTTGCCCTAATTAGTTTAGGAATATGATTTAGATTTTAGTTGCATTTGTAACTAGCTAAATTATATATATATATATACAGGATCTTGATTTGAGACGAACATCTCATGTAGGATTTTCTTTCTGAGACAATCTCCATTCGAGGCGGGTACTTTTGACTTATCTTTGATACATTCATTATGTCACTACTTTATTTCTTGATATCTGTTGCATGCGTACCAGTCTTGATATGTTATTTGTTCCTTATCTCAGTTCCATATTATTTTGATATTTGCCATGTCTACCTACTATTATAGTATATGACATGCACTTGACTAGCTACTAGATATCCCTCATCTGTATACCTAGACTCTTGCCACTCAGACCATT
>JBAMIE010000007.1:1501645-1521331 GCA_037177295.1 Kaempferia parviflora | reverse complement strand
TTTATATAATATATATTTATATTATATATAATAATTAATTAATAGCAATTTTAATTATAAATTTTTTAAAAACCTAATTCTTCTTCTAAGCTTCGCGATTGCGCCGCCTCCGCACGGCGCACGCGAGCCCTACTTTCGTCGCCGCCTTACCGCCGCCGCCGCCGCTTCGCCGCTGTTGCTGATCTCTTACCGCCGATGTTCTAGGTAAGTGATCCCCAAACTATCCCCATAAATTCATTCTTTCTTCTTTTTCCTCCTTCCTTCTATCGCTCGACGAGTACGCTTGATTCCGTCTGTTGCGCGTTCCTTCTCTCGTGTGACACGCCGAAATTATTGCTATTTCGGTACCGGTTTCGGTGCACGAGCGGAACGGTAAGTTCCGCCCGTTCCGCCCGGCACGGAACGAAACCGTAAACCATGCAATAAATTGTATCCAGGTGGAAGATAACCTGGAATTTTTCGTTGGGTAGCTAAACTGAAAGCACGAACATAATGAGGATTCCTAACAATATTGAAAGATAATCCTCCGGTGTAAAACAACCTTACAATTTCAGAGTGAAGCTCATCTCTAGCACTCAAGTTAAAAGCTTTTTTAAGAGGGTCAAGTGGTACTTTCCTCTTCTTTGTTGAATCATCATTTTGCAAAGGACCATTAGAATAAAATGAGGAATTTGAAGCAATATTTGATGAGACGAATGACGAAGGCAACGAAACTTCTTTCTGTTTAGAATTCTTCTTTCTTAATTCCGCATCATCAATAAGTTGTTGCATACGCTTCATTTGATCCATTGTAACAGCCGTACAACCAGCAATTCCAGCAGCTTTTTGTTTTAATAGGTGTGCTTTCACCCTTGAATATGATCCTTTGCACACATTACTACATATATTGCATGACCAAGTGACATTTCTTTCTCCAACTGCCTTTTCCACCTTGATTAGAAATTTCCACAAAGGAGAATAACCATCATCTTCCTGTTGTGCACTGTCATTTTGAAAACTTTGCATGGTAAATAGGCTAAAAAAAACAATTAAGAAGTAGCGAAGAGAGCTTAAACTTACTAGTTATTAGAAACTCTCATTTTTATGGATTACTCGCAGCCAACAGCAAGCAAAAATAAAATCGTGATCTGATCAACCTTAGGGCAGAGACAGCGACGGGAAGCTGAGAGGGCTACTGCAGGTAGATGTGAGCAGCGGCGGCTCAAGTAAGGAGACCGATGGAGAGAGTTGGAGAGAGTAGGCGAGCGGCGGCCGGCAGAGAGCTCAGATGAGCGGCGGTGAGCAGGCGAGCAAAGGCGACCGCTTCGAGTGGATGCGACAACGGCTCGTGAATGCAACTCTGCTCGCGATGAAGCAATCGGGGCGAGCGGAGGCGATGGCAAGCGATGGCGGAGAGCGGACACGACGGTGGCAAGTGACGGCAGCGAGTGGACGCGACGGTGCTCGCTCGCGTGACTGGCGCCGCATCGCGATGAAGAAAATCGGGGCATATCGCAATGAAGAAATTCGAGAGCTAGTAAACTTAGGGATTCTTATTTTAGTTAGTAGTCCTCTAAATTGTAAGATTCTTCAATTTTACCCTTAAAATTTTTTATTTTTTTACAATTGAGCTTAAACGTGTCCCGAAACGTGTCCTAACCGTGTTTGACTGGTCAAACTGTAAAAAAAAAGTTGACACATTTTTGTCGTGTCCAACATGTGTATTTGCATGTCGTGTCTGTGTCGTGTCATTGTCCGACACTCCAAAAATTTTCGGTGCTACATAGGATATAGCTCAATGGCGTAAAAGGATTCATATAGCCAACCCCACCTAGTGGGATAAAGTTTGGTTGTTGTCATCTCATCACCTCAAAAGATCCTCATAGCAACTTGTTTTAACTCCTCAAAGAACTCCATAAACATTTGTTGAAGACAACACAA
Organism: Kaempferia parviflora; assembly: GCA_037177295.1. NCBI lineage: Eukaryota > Viridiplantae > Streptophyta > Magnoliopsida > Zingiberales > Zingiberaceae > Kaempferia > Kaempferia parviflora. The sequence goes on along the minus strand of JBAMIE010000007.1, from coordinate 1,519,411 downwards.
GGATGAAGACAACAATAGGAAACATTTGTTGCATGCACTTCCTCCTATCATCCTCTCCTGAAAATAGTTCTCATCTTCGCTCCTCATTTGTTGAAGGCACCTCCCATCCTAACCCTTCCCATACTCCAAAACAACTTTGTTCTATTCCTCCCTCTGAAACTCACAATTTATTCTCCCTCAGTACCAATTAATACTAAAAATCACAATAAAAAAATTCTTCACTCCCTAACTCCACTCTAAAACAAATCTGAGCTCCCTGGTAGCTATACCCTTTTCAACACCAAATAACATTAAAAAATGAACATTATTCCCTCATCCCACTTCCTGAATTACAAAAATAAAATATGCCACATTCAACTGTTATGCGCAATAAACTGCTAGCACCAATCCACGCATATCAAACAAGCCTCTTCCCTCCCCTCCAAGTTCGGGGAAACCTCTCAGATTCTGCCCCTTCTCCAAATTCCATCATCCACCAGCTCCCTACCATTCTCTCACCCTTTTAAAATCCACCTAGGATGTACCCTATGGAACTTAGACTCAAGTGTGAGTATTGGAGACAAGTATGGATCCAAAAGTGGGACATGGTTTTTTTCCTGACCGAGAAGGATCCAAAATTTGGATCATATATACTAAGACACAACAATGCTGCATATAAAATTACAGTTAACTAAATTTATACAATAATTTCTGAATAAATAAGTTAATAATAAGCGGGAAGATAACATCGTCCCCATCGTTTTGGGATGAGTCCTCAAGAGACCGTGTGTGATTGTGGCATTCGGTGAAAGTGCCACTTAAGTTAATATAATTTTAAATGGCCTGTGTTATTAATTGCTCTATTAATATAATTTTAATTAATACAACTTAAGTTAATAAATTAATCTATTAAAAAAATTCTTAGAAGGGGAGTCTTGCCCAACGGTAAAGTTGTTGCCTTGTGACCTAGAGGTCGGTTCGAATCCTAGAAACAGCCTCTTGCAAAAAAAAAAAAAAAAAAACAGGGTAAGGTTGCGCACAATGGTTCCTTCCCCGGGACCCGCATGGTGGGAGATTCGTGTACCGGGCTGCCCATTATTAAAAAAATTCTTAATATAGTATAACTTAAAGTTGTTATTGTATAAGATGTATCATTTATAACACCTAATTTTGTCCACCCTCTCTCCTCCTGACACACATCCCATCACTCTCCCTCCTCTCATGTTGTGGTTTGTGAAGCTGACCTTGAGCGGCATTGCCATGGATACCAGCCTCCCCACATAACTTGAGTTGCCTATGTGCCCAAATGTGGCCAGATGCATCCCCTCCTTCCCTATACATGCATCATGCAAAGCCTCGGAGGGAACCTTCCTTGTCAGCATGTTCTTCCTCTTGTTACCCGTTCTTCTGCATCCTTAAACAAACTTGATTCCACAAATTTATTTTACATACCTCTATTCATGTTGTGTCAAGTTGACATGGGTACAAGAGGAAAGACCAGTTTGAGTCCCTTTCCAACCACCTACGCTTTCTACGTCGCTTTTAACTTCCTCGAAATACATGTTCAACGGGGTGTGTTATGGTGCACCCCCTATGTGTGCAAAGTCGTGCACCACTTTAGAGGGTTTTACATCAATGATATTAATCATTTTAATATCAAAATAATCTTATTATCCTTTCTTTGCCTTCATCCTCATCTAGAAACTAGGAAGATACGGTATCTCTTCTCCTAAAGAATCCTATGAAGATTGATATCTCCTCTCAACAAATACCTAAGATCTTGCATTCTCCCAGCCCAACAAACTAGTTATCATTACTAGGTTCCAAATTTGTGTCTTTAACACACAAGTCCTAAAACCCAAAATACATGTAAAGCGAATCTCAAATAAATCAAATCAGAAAAGGGATTTTGTGTTAGAGGCGCAAACAAAATGAAGGAGAAATGCAGGATCTAAGGTACTAAAAATAAGAGAGTATCGATCTTCTTAGATTTTCTGGGACAAGAAAACCTAGATCTTACTCGAAGAGGATTAAGTGGAAGAGAGGAGAAATTTTATTTTGGAAATAAATTTCCTTGATGAATAATATGGTTGATGTAATAGCACAACATATAATCAACTCCAATAACTTGGTCTAACTCCAAAATTTAATCTGCAAGACTCTATAGGATTATTTAAATTAATAACCCCACCAAAAATAAACCGGATCTAATACCTTGATCAATGGTAACATGGCTCTTTAAGGAAACTAATTCAATAAAGTTACAAGGACATGTTGATATAAAATAAAATAAAAAAGACTGAATATCCTTTGCATGCAAAAAAATATACATGTCAAGCAGAACATGAAGTTCTATAATGAATGATTTTGCAGAATTTATTCAGAAACAAAGATGGAAGGTACCTAGGAAAAAATAGTCCTGGCACATAATCCTATTAAAGAACAAAATGATTAAAATATAGTCACAACACCTTCACCATACGGCATCATCAGGAAAAATATAGAAATAAGAACATGCACAAGGAGACGAGGATCATGAATCATCAAGTTAATATGTATTACAATAAAAAATTCAACCATATTGGATAAAGATAAAATTGAAGTTTCCACTATTCACTGTAAAAGTTTAATTCAAGCATAGATTGTTACTTCATTAGATTAAGAGGAAAATGAAGAGAGAGAAAAAGTACCTATGAGTTTCATTATTGTGCGGTGAAACTTCATTGACTCCCAATTGAGAGGAACTGAATGGACTTTCAAAGGTACTTCTTTCAGGACTGCTAGTGGGGCTTTTCATTGATCCTTCCTCACTGTTATCATAGGCAGATCCATTCATGTGTTCATGCGTACCATTAAGCTTTCCAATCTTGCCATCAGCATTGAATGAAGATGCAATAGGAGAATAATCTTCAGTAGAGGCTTTATCACTCCCATTTGAAGGGGATTTTGGGCCTCCATTAACAACAGTATTGAAAACCCCTGAGCTAAGTTTGTTTGTGACTGTAAATCCTGTAAAAAGGATAATTACCAGCTTAACTTCTTCAGAGAAGTTATCAGACATCAAAGGAAAATCATAAGTTTCCAAGGGAATATACTCTGTTGTGATCATTAGTATAGGTTGCCTCACCCAAATATTAGTACTAATGGGAAAATGTGTGGTAGGACGTGTCGCTTCTAATTTGCTAATCATTTTGTGCAGGATTGGCTAATCAATGTGACATGGACTTTATTCTCAAATCCAAAGAACACAATTACATTATACAAAAATGATAGCAAAAATTAACTTTATCATGGGTTAAAAAGGTGAAACGGTCACATATTTACCATAAAAATGCCAGTGTTTTCCCAAGCAAAGATTAGAAAGGTTAAGGTTTACGTTGGGCCTTAACAGTGAATGTTAAAAATGTATAAACCCCAATAAGCGTAGATCTTAACTGTATTTGAAGGTCAGGTTGTCACCTATAACCCGTGAGGGTCCTTTCCCACCCAAATACCTTGATATGCAAAAGGGGGACAAGGAGGCCACCTAAAAAATGAGCCATCAAATAAGTAAATGCATGCATGATAGCCAAGAATTTTCACGTTTCTATGGGTCATGCAAGTAAAGATAATCATAGTTTTAGAATAAGGTTGCCAGCTTGAAAATAGAATTGATAGGTGTGAGGATTAGAAGGAAAACAACCAAAAACGTGCTTACAGTATTACAGAAAAGCTAGAGAAATAGCTACCAGATTCTGAAACTTAAAACATTCAGTAGTTTGTGAGCCTTCTGAGGTATTATGTTAAGGATTATAAAAGCTAGGATAAGGTTGCTGAAGCTGAAAGAATTTGAGAAAAAATTATTGAGAAAACGAGAAACTGGTTATAAGTTCTTAAGCCCTTCAAACAGAATTATATGATCAAATCAAAGAAGAATTATAGGAGAATTAAAATGAAATTACAGTAACCCCATGGTTGAAATTTTAAAAAGAATTTAATGGACAACTAGGGAGAGTGTATCGGGAACATAAAAAATAAAGGCCCGTGAAGATTTTGGATTTGGAAAATAAAATGAAGAGAATAGTATGGTTTTAGATTTTGATACTTCTTATGTATCTTGTGGTCGCTACTACTTATCTTATGACATAAAAAGAACATTTGATTACTTTTAAGAGTAAGAATCAAATAGATTTATTTGTTGACTACAAAAGTCAATGGAATCATTGATAAAATTTGAAAGGTAATGCTTAGAGAACACTTATCAAATCAACACAAACTAATATGGTAGATTAAAAAGAAAATCATAAGCCTTGGGTGATTTTGAATGTATAAAAGATGAAAACAAAAAGAATTTTTTTGAGAAGGTGATTAAGAAAATATGGGGGAAAAAAAATTACCTCGTAGACTATCTAATATGCACTCCACACAAAATTTGATTTAAAAGATAAAAAACTATGAAAATTTATGAATCATAGATTTGTTCATAATATTAGATCAAATGAGATTAAAGAAACTTGAAAAGGGGTCAAGGTTAGATAAAAGTGTAGACCTGAATAATATTCCTATTGAAGTTTAGAAGAGTTTAACAGATCAAATTGCAATGTCATTAAAACCAAGTTAATTAAAAAAAAAATTGAAGACTAATGAAATGCCCAAGAAATAAAAAGGAAGAATTTTCTTCTACAAATACAAATGAGATACAATATTGTCTAATTATAAAGTGATCAAGTTGATGAATCTAAAAAACTTAGAAAAACAGTTAATGAGAGTATGGTTTTAAAAAGATTTTGCATAGGCTGCATATAAAGCTTATGAAGTTAATAAACCCATTATGTTTGCTTATGACCATATATAGCATATGCGACCATAAAACCCTATTTGGTTATTTATCCAGTTTTGAATGGACTAAATTGAGTTACACACTTGTTTTGCATGTGATAAACAATTATGATATCAATTATATGTATGTTAATTTTATATGTGATCTATGCTACATTGTTAATTAATATTGATTGTTGAATCATGTGTTCAATGTTGTCTAAATGACATTTTCTCTAACTAAAAGTTTGAATAAGATGTTTTAATTAATATGTCAGTTTAATCAATATAAGTATCTTTAATATCTGTAGTACCAACAATATATGCCCTTGCATACCACATATTCTTTTCTCTTTCAACAGGGAACGAATCTAACCATAAAAAGAATGTTAGTAAGATTTAAAATTTTGAGCCGGGCCAAAGTTTCAGTTTATGATCAAAATAATACGGTTTTAATATTGTACCGTGCCATGCCGATACAATTTCGATACTTTTTTAAATATAAAATATATTAATTAAAAATATTTTTATTAATATTTGATCACTGTATATGCTTATTATTGAGTTAAATTTGAGATATTGAATGTTGAATATAAGTTTTGAGAATAATTTAGTTCAGTTGTAGTATATTTTAAAAATTAAAAACTACATTATATTTATTTTTTTATCTTTCTTAATAATTTGTTTTCTACCTCTTTAAAAGTTTTTTTTCTCTATGTTTATCTTGTGGACGAATAAAGAAAGAAAAAGGATAGTAGGCTAAGGAAGACATGTACTCTTCCTCATAATCGCATCCATTCACGATCTGTTAGGTTCCCATTTTTTCCTTGAACAAAATACAGGTGTTTCTAATTCCTGCATACCTGCCATCTTTTCTACAAAAATAACAGACCATAAAGTTATAAGGTTTGTGTTTCGAATTCCTGCCTATCTAGCATCGTTTGTAAACACCTAACAGCTTTCGTATAAATCTCCTTGTTTATATTAATAGCACAGTAACAATGAATTTATAACTCTGCATGTAATATATGCATTCAGTTGGTGAATAGTGAATCTTAAAGCCATAAGTTCATGATCATTCAATGAAGCAATTGTATATTGTGTGAATCATTAGATTAGACAAAAAAACAAATTACTTGCATTAAATGTAAATAGAAATAGGATGAGAGTACACTCAATCATGCTTTTGGATTTCCACATACTTCAACTAGCATACCAGCATCAAATAACTAGAACCTAAAGTTTATGAATACACTAAACAAAGATCATGCAGAAATAGATAAATTGAATATTTATGAAAAAAAATAGATATACACTAAGAACCTATCAGTGGTAAAAGGTTGATTGTATACATATGTAATCCAAGTATGGTAGAAATAACAAGATCTAATATGGAACCACAATGTCTGATTTTGATAGTATATATGACAGTATTGACAATTTCCACGTCCATGAAACCTTTGTTGAGCTTCATAACGTAGACATAAAAATCAATTCTGAAAATCATAAACTAATAGGTGTTAGTCCTTATAGGCAAATGGAAATACCTTCATCTTCAAATTTATCCCAGTCTTCATCCCAATGATCTGCTGCCTCCATTGGTACAGATTCCCATCCTTATAAAAAAAACAAAGAAGAGATTCAGCAATTATAAAGATAATTGATAAAATATTAAGAACAAAAACACAAATAAAATTCTGTAAAGATATAAGACTCCAGAATAAAATAAAGTGAAAAAAATGACCACTTTTAGGTTGATTCCCTGAGAAATTAAAAAGAAAATAGTTGTAAGAGTATAAAAAATGAAACGTGAGATATGATGAACCCGCATGCATGGTTTAAAATTTCGACCTATGCCGGAGTTTGTTCCCGAACGATACGATTTCAGTACTTTTCCATTTTTAAATATGAATGTATATCAATTTTATTAATATTTGATTATTAAATATGTTCATTATTAATATTATATTTTGAAGTGTTGACTTTATATTTCAATATTTTCTTATAAAATAATGCCTATTAAATTTTATAAAAATTATTTTAAAAAATAGTAATTCTTAAAATTTAAAACTAAATCTAAAATTATAAAATTATTTGAAGAGCTCAAAGATAATTATAAAATTATTTAAAAGACTTAAATTATTTTTTAATGTATTTGAAAATTTTAAATTTTTAAAAAATAATTTAAAATATTTAAGAATTATATTTTTAAAAAATTAGATTATTTTAAATTCATATTCAATTTTTAATATATATTAAAAAATTAAAATAGTCCCAAGCCCGGATGAGAAAAGGTGAGGGTTATGTTAGGTTATGTTGAATACAGACAAATGTTTCATTATTAAAAATTATAAATTATTTTATAAAATATTGTATTAATTTATAACATTTTTAATATTTTATAGCTATTATTAACAATATATTCTATTTATAATTATTATATAATTAATAGTTTTCTATAATAAAAAAATATCTATTTAAAAAAATTTAAAAACTTTAAAAAACTGCTACAACGAATGCATGTGGAGGCGGCCGCGGGGTCACGACGACATTGGGCTTAAAGGGCCATGGCATCCTCCTGCCCCCTACAAAGGGTCGCCACGTCCTCCGAGTCGAAGGGCAGCCGCAAGTCGCGACACCTCTGCGACCTTGCTATGACCCGGTTGCGACCTCGTGAGGTCATCACAAGGTTGCGACGGCTTCTCGGTCACGATGTCGGTCCGGCATCGGGACGGAAAATACCGTCGGTTTCGAGCAGCATGGAACGACATATAATATCATAAGCTTGATTATTTGTTATTTGATGTATTCTTTATTTCTTTTATGGGATATTTTACATCATGTACTTCTTTCTTATACCCACTTTTGGAATTTTTAAACTCTTTTATATATATACTACTGATAAGTTTAATTAATTTTTGTGTATATTTTTCTTTGACATTATTGTATTCACACGTGGCGAGCAAAACTAGTGTCTCAGCAAGCCTAGCTCACGTAGGGTGTGACACTTTTCCCATTTATTACACATTAAACTTTAAAGTATCATGTCATGTGGGAGCTTCAATCTCCAACTAGGATGGTACAATCTCGATATTATGTCATGTCGGCACTCACTTTAAAATGTGCCAAGTAAACTAAAAAGAGTTTTGATTTGCAATTCTCTTCCACTTAGCTTATTTACCACCAAATATAAGACTAGTAATTAAAATTTGAAATGTCCTACCACCCAAAATGGGCAACATTTATCATTCTAATGTGGGACCAACATAGCGACCGCAAAGGTGTCGTGAGCTCGCGGTGGCCTCGCGAAGTCACTAAATACGCCGTGACTCCGCAGCGCACGAAGGTGTCGTGACCCAACGGCTACCCTCCACGGGGGTCGCAGAGGTTGCGACGTCCCTCTGCGAGGGTCGTGGAAATCGCGGTGTCCCTCCGTGGGGGGTCGTGGCGTCCCTCCGCCGGTGGCTTAAAATATTAGAATGAAAAGTTATAAAAAATATAATAAGCATTCATATTAATGATTATATCTTCATATTATTAGAATGATTGAAGCTCATTGGTGATTATAACACCCTAACAAGATCTACTCCATAATTTTCCAAAACCTAATTTAAAAAATGCTTCCAAAGACATATTCCATTGGTGACTTGCCTCATGTTCATAATTGTATATTGGTTAGTTATTTGGAGTGACTAAGACTTTAATTGGCACAATTGGAACTTGAGTAGACATGCCTCCATTATATGGGATATCCCCTTTCTTTTAACTCTGAGCCACTCACTCCTAGTTGTTGGTGGTGGTGATTTCCCTTTTCCCTCTGTCCTCTCCTTTTATAGAGATCCATTTTTTTTGTCATGGCCAGCACATGAAATGAAATGGAAGGACTCACTAGAAGAGAATCTTCTTATTTTAGTCAGTCTCAAGCAGTAACAATTGAAACAGTCTCAACTGGTACCACCAAAATTGTGTTGACATGAGCGTACATTGACATTCACTCGTGCTGACACATTATCAACATCTGTTGATGACCAAAACACTGCATTTCGGTCATGCATTATAATTATTGGTGCTTGAAACCATGTTATTACTATTTGCGGAAATTACCTCAAAATAGTATTCAGCCAACAAAACATCAATGCTAGTTGAAGTTAGCATAACCAACCTCATATATCAGAACAGAGTTAACCTCCATCAGTGTATACTATTTTGTTCAATGATTTTCCAAATTTTCACATTAAAGTTTTGGAACAATCCCTATGAAAGTAGTAACCAGACTCAACCAACATAGGTCCAACCCATTGAGGAAAAGGTATAAAATACACTGATGAAACAGTAAAATCTCAATATGTAACTATATCATAGTTGTCAAAAGCGTAAGGCGCAAAAAAACACTCAAGGGTCTTAGGGCTTAAAGAGCAAAGCGCAAGGCGAAGCGCGGGCTTTACGGAAAAAAAGCGTAATAAACAAAAGGACGATTATATCTATTAAAAGTCTTTGAAAATCCAAATAACCATAAACAATATTCTTTGATGAAGCTGTAGATTATTCAAAAAACTAAAAATAAATCAAAAGTCTTTGAAAATGTGATAGATGAAATATCAAATATCAAAATAATCTTCTTCATCTTCATTGTCCAAATTTACATCATCAGCTCCTTCGCTTGATTTGTATCCATCGGTATCTTCTTCTTCAATTTCACCATCAAGGTTAATCTCTTCTTCATCTACAAGACTAGTTTGAGCCGAAAATCAAATTGATATTACTCTTTTTTTTTTTTTTCATGAACTCTCTAATTTCTTCTTTAACATGCTCAGGACATTTCGGACAAGTTTTCACATTTCTATTGCCCCAACAAAATGTAGTTTATGTCGATAAATTCCACCATTTGTTATTTTACCACAAAAAAATATATTTGGATTTTTAGGATCTGAACTTGTTGCATAATTCCAAGCAATATCCTTTCAAGTTGATGAAATTGATGTGAATCAAGACCGCTGAAATCAATAATAATCAATCAATCAATAAAAAAATATAAAACAGAAAAAAGAATTAATTATAGAATATAAATCTGATGTATATGAATTAATTAATTTTTTTAGAATTTTTTATTTTAAATATTTTTATATATATATAAATCTGATTTAATAAAATATATTAGAATTTAATTAGATTTTTTAATTTTAAATATATTTTTTATATATTTAAATTTTAAATCTGATTTACTGAATTATTTGAATTAATAAAAAAATCTAAATTTTTTAATTTTAAAAATATTTTTATAGATTTTATTGGGATAATTTCATTAGACTTTATAAAAACTCATTCAAAATACCTCATTTAAGTTGGGAATTCTTTAATTCAATTAATCCTAAAAAAACGTATTCGCGACCGCAATGCCCCGGCAACGCCTGAGGAATCCGGCGAAGCTTCCAGCACCGCACGAGGCATCCCTGGCGTCGTCGGAAGTGTCTCACAACAAGTCTAGCTGCATCGCAAGCGTCCGGCGCGATGCGTCCAGAGTCGCTGGAACCGTCACGGGATACTCGCGGAATGCATGAGACACTGGAAAAATTCTGACAAACATAAATTAACAGAGAAGAAGCACTTACCTCGAAGAGGCAATCGATCGAAGAAGCAGATCAACGGCAAAGAAGCAGAGGCAAGAGGCAGACAAAGAGGTAATTTGAAGCAGGCAAAAATTTAAAGAGGTTTAGAGGTTTCAATTTTAAACTTATAAAAAAGGCATAAAAGGAAAGTTTTGCGCTTCACTTATGCTCGAAGCGCACGTTTCCTAGACTTCCTGCGCGTCCAATTTCTCAGAAGCGTGAAACTTGCGCCGCCTCGCGCTTAAGCGAGCGAAGTGAGTGCTTTTTACAACTATGAACTATATTTATCAATTACTACACCCAAAAAGAATGCTGCTTCTATGGTAAATGAGCAAAGTTAATAATTCCAATACCATCACTACCAGCTTCAACAATTGTAACACTAGACATAAGTAGATTCTTTTGTTCTATAATTGCCAAATTTCTGCTGTACTTAATAATAAAAAACACATAAAATAGCATAAGCAACAATGTGTGCCAAACATAAGTAACATAAGTGAGTACCGAATGGGAGCTCAATTGTTGTAGTTGCTTTAACATGAACACCATGTTGTTTGCACCGCTCGTTAAGAGCTTTCTCAAAACCCTCGAGATCAGATTGTATTCTATCAACACGAACCTATATATGTTTCAAATATATAATTACTATCAGACTGTGTTGGAAATTTTCAAAAGTAAAGCCTACCTGAAGCAGACCGTCAGCACTGCCTCCTTGTTCCATCTTAATTATTGCATTTTGCAATTCTGCATTCCTTTCCTATTAAGATAAAACAAAAACAGATGAATCCCATATACAACTTAAACATCAACAGAATAAGAGATTGAACAGAAGTTTAAAGGTAAAAATATAAAACAAACAAATCCATGTGCTCTTTTCAGTTTTCACGATACCATGATGGTAGGCTGACCTGAATGTCGCGATACTTGGCCTCTTCCAATGCTAACTTTGAAGCTAACTCTCCAACCTGCTTGTATTTTTCTTCATACTTTTTGGCCAACAACTCAACCTGGAAAAGAGCATTTCAATAGAGGAGAAACTAAAGCACAGACAAAAGAAATTGTATGCATACTTGGCATTAATTTAACACTGTTGACAACACAAGCATAAAGATGAAATGGAAGAAATAGTATATATATATATATATATATATATATAGTCAAGCAATAAGGAGAAAGAAATATATTCAATACCATGCTGGCAGTGTCCACCAAAGATACTACCTAATCCTAACTCTTCCCTAGCAATGCCTATAAAATAATCGCATACATTTCTAATTTCCAACAGCTAACCACTTTAGCAGTCATTGAAAACTTTGTCTAGCATATGATATTCTAGAATAACACAATGTTGAAGATTTAATTTACCAGTGTTTTCGACAGTTAAGGTCAAGGCCTGGACCTAAGAATTGAGGATTACTATTTCTTTCGAAGTCACCAATCTTGATCAGAAACCTCAAATGCTTATATTGTGACAATTTCAGCATCTGTTTACAATTTTTCTTATTAAGAAAACAAAAAAAAATATTGATGTTTGGTGCCAATACTTCAAGGCAGTATAGGTGCTGATAATCTGTTGAAAGAGTTATCAAATAATATTTTAATATATGTTCCAACTCCCAAGAAGCTACCTCAAACAAGAACATGTGTTGGTACAAATTAACATGGTTTGTAACTTTGGTCATTGTTAGATGAATCTGAGTTCTGGCCAGTATGTTGGCTCCTCAAACTGAAACACAATTTGCCTGTCATCACCAAAACCTACCATCTCACCCAATCACCCAGATCAACACCAATGTTTTAAATTTTACAAATGTTCACATAAGAGGAAAACAAAATATATTTATTTTGGATATTAATAATTATTTTTTAACTTGTACACGTGCTAACAATATATTTTTTTTCTTCACTCTCAATATATTGTTAATTATGCTTCTGATTGAAAATCCTTTAGTTTGGAAAATATGCTTCTATAAGTTTAACAACCATTCCATTTCATTGTTTAGTTTATATTTTTTTCTGATTAACATGAAGGATTCAAATTAGAAATGTACACAGGTTTGTGATACCTTTAGGGTACTTAACTTCTGCCAATCCCATAGGGTAAAGTTTCAGTCTTAAAATCCAGAAAATGCAACAAAGAAAATGAAAAATAGAAAATTTTACATGCAGATAAAATCATCAAATACTCTCAAGTACAAGCAACTAATAACTAAGTAAAATAAACAATTGGCATACCTCTCGCTTATCAGCAGATGCTCTTTCTGTGATTTCGTTTAGTTTATTATCACACCTACTCTTATAAAGAACCTAAAACACAAAAGGAACAAATAGAATGATTTGATTGTAGAAAAAATCTTGCTCATATATGCTAAACTAACAAGAAAATGGATAAGATTTCTTAGCATTTAGCAAACTTCATCAATATGGTCATGTACAATTACTAAAGTTGATTTTTATGCAAATGTGAGAAGGTAAAAATGTATTTGTGTATATATCTATATGACAGCAAGCATTTATTGAATAAGTTTCTAACATTTCTTATGTGATCCAAAGTGCAACATTTCTTCTGTCACACTTAGTGATGAAGCACCGAATCGAACCCTCAAAGCACATGAAAAATTAAGAGAAATTTAATGAAACAAAGGACAACTATCACACAAAAAGAAAGAAAAACTCACAAAGAGATTACAAAAGGGATACTTTTATTAATCAAACTAAAAACTACATAAAGACAACAACTCTTGTAAAGACTCAATGCCTAGGTGGTCCCACTTAGACCACTTTTGAGTTTTGAATAGTCCTGTTAATACAGTTGACAGCCCCACTTAACCCTTTGGTTCACCTAATAGGTACTGCCTGCTTCTAAGTGAGGCAAATCCATTGGAATTCCATCACCTAAGGTGCTTTTTAAAAGTATGATTGTTAATAAAATTAAATAAACAATAATTGTACCAACATTTGAAATTTTATTCTCTAGAAGAGCAGACCGAGGAGTAGGCTTATGGCTTACCTTATAGCCCACCAAAATGAAGAAGACCTTGTTTCAAATGATATGGCCTGCAGAAATAAAGAAGGCCTTAAGACCCTCGTCTTTTTCCTTTTTCTCCTTCTCTCCTTCCTTTTCGGACGCTCACAACCACTAGTTGGCTTCTTCTAGCCAAGCCATGAGGGACTGCCAACCCTCATTTTCATAGCTTTCTAATGTCCTTAAATGAGGTTTTTGCTCACACATCGACCAATTAAAGGTAAGAATTAATGATAAATTATATGGATGATAATGGAAAAATAATTGTTTATTTCAGACTAATCACGATATGTATTCAGGTTCAATTGGCATGAGCTTTTCGTATTGATGAAATATCTATCGTATTTCACTAATTGAGGGAAAAGGTAAATATTTATGTTTAAGTTTAGCATATCTAGTTCACGATAGGAAAGTAAATTATTGTTTGAGAATATCTATCTTGTTTAGAAATTAGGATTATATCGAGGTAACGAGTTAAAAAATGGATCCATCAGCTTTGCGAGGAAATGCTCCAATTATCGAGGTAACGAGTAAATTATATCTTAGAGTTTAGTCAATGTCTAGGTTTTTATGTTATTATCATTATTAGATATTTATTTTGAGTTTTCTAAGTTATTTTTCTATTGTATTTGCAAATAAATGCTCCAATTAGGCGACCAGTAAATGCTCAGTTAGGCAATGTGAAATTATGACAAATGTCCATATCAAACGAGGAAGACCAAAAAAAAAACTTGATAGTAACAATAAAACAAGATAAAATTTATTTAAATATAAACTATAATATAGTAGTGAATAGAGTCTGATGGCATAGAAGGATCCATATAGTCGACCACAACTAGTGGGATAAGTCTTATTGTTGTTGTTTACTTGTAAATAAACATTCAAGTGGAGCATAGAGGTGGATAAATTCTTTGATGCATATATTTCTTTATGAATGAATAAATATAAAATAAATTGTATATTATGCTTCTATAACTATTTAGAAAAAAAAGGATTAAAAGATATTTAAAATAGTGAAATGGCTTTTAAAATAAATTAAACTAAGGGTAAAAAATGATATGTATTTTATGTTATACACGTGAGTGTTCAAATATGAATTAATATGGGAAAGATTGTTTAAAAAATTAAAATATATACGTTGATTTGCTCTTCAATTGATAGATGTCATTAGATTGTTTTACCACCTGTTGACTAGATATTGATACTTGTATTTATATTGTAAACCTCGTACGAACCACATGCTAATACACACTAAATTAGCAGAACTTATACAAAGTTGATTTAGGTTAGTCATTTAAATTAACAAATAAGATGTAAACCCAAACTAAAATAATTACGATGTCAAGATTTAAAGTGGAACAATAATAAATTTAAATAGAGAAAAAATATTAAAAAGAGAAAACTCTGAATTTAGCCTTATACAAGTACTTAATGGCCCACATAGGTTGTGGTAGCGAACAGTCGCCTGTTGTCAATATCTATTTGCATGAGGGCGCTATATTGTTGAATATTATGATGAGGGCTTTAGCCCGTACACCTGATGACGTTATTGTACTTCGAGGATACTGACACTAGTGATTCACTTTTTAGTGGATTTATTAATAATGAATTTATTAGAGGTATATTATTGGTGACAATTTATTGGTGGAGAATTAAAAGAAAATGATATAAAAATCATCTTAATTTATAATAAAAGATTATGATAATAGTTGTGATTCTAAATGATAATTATTAGTTGTGAATCTATATGTTTCATTGAATGCCGTAGAAAAAACTGAATAGGCATATAATTTGTTGAATTTCTAATTTATCTTGAGTTACTAACCGTTTGCATGGCTCTTGTTTTCCTTTTATACATTCAAGATGTGCGTTACAATTTTAGTTGGTATCAGAGTATAATTTGCAATTTATGTGTAGGTTTCTTATTTTTTGTGTTTTCATTTTCTCTTTTCTTTTGATTTACGATTTTCTAACATAAGAATTTACACGCAAGCCGTGTCAAGGTGTATCTTGAGTCAAGTGTATCTTTATGTTATACGAGTTATACGATTTGGGGTCCTTTTGCTTCTTGTTTAAAAAAGTCAATTATGATTTATTATTAAAAATTTTAATTGGTTTAGTCAAGTGAAACCACAAGGTGGAGCTACTAGGGGTCGTGGTTATAGTCATAGTCAAAGGCTATCACGTAGTCGTACGTCTGCTACTCAAGGATTTGACTAAGGCTTGATGATGTAGCTATCTTCCTCTTGGAGACTCTAATGGAAGCTCAACCTAATCCCGAGTCAACAGTTAGATGTGTCGCCTACATTTTGCATTCTTCCACGGAGGTGTTGACCCCTGAGAAGCACACACATGGTTAGAGGACATTGAGTGCACCTTCAAGTATATGTCTTATTTAGACATAGACAAGGTGGAATTAGCCACCTGCAGAAGAATGTCTTTGGAGATCAGATTATCTATTGGCAGTTGTTTGTTTGAGAAACAATATTTTCCAGCAGCATTTCTGCATTACTCAATGTCAAAAATGCAGGAGGGACTTGCAACATACAATGTTCGAATTGCCTATTAATACCTAGCATGAGGCACTTAAGAAAGTTATTTTTATTGATATGACTAAGTAGCAAGTCTCCCCAGAGAAGAAAGTTAGTCCACAAACCTAACAATTGAAGTCGTTAGTCAATCTAGTAGTCAGGGTGATTTTACCCAATGTCACACCAGACTGCAAAGGGTAAGACTAGGAAGTCCTCATAGTCACAAAAGGTGGCAAAGATATCTAGGAATTTTCACGCCGACCCCATTTCAGTGAAACCATGCATGTGACACTGCAACTATCGACCAAATTGAAGTGTTTTAGATGTAGTGCATGAATCCATAAAGTGAAAGTGACTGACTTAATGTATGTTAGATTAAGATATATATTTCTACTGCAAGCTACCAAGAATATGAGCAAAGATTACACCCTGAGGGAAGAGAGTGCATGAATCCATATTAAGGTGTTTTAGATGTAATGCATAAAGCCATAAAGTGAAAGTGTCTGTAAGTGTCCATTGGATCAAGATATATGGTTCTATTGTAACCTGCCAAGACATGAGCAGAGACTGCACCCTGAAGGCACAGCATCAGGCAGCAAGCTCTCAGTCCCAATGAGGTCGACCTACATCAGGACCCCCACACTCTGGACAGCAGAGAAATCCATAGCGATCTCAACCATTTTAACATCAGAATCCCCACCTTCACAATCTGCCTAACAACTGTAACTTTACCATTTACAATCCCAAATAAGTCATCGGGATCATTTGAGGCAGTACCCACCACTTCATCCGCATTATCTATTACCTCAACGCCAACACCACCCCAACAGTATTCTCCATCTCTATCCAAGAATATCCACTACCTCTGACCTATCTATCGCTGCAACAACCATATCAGATTCTCTAGAACCAGAGTTGAGTTGCATTCAACCGAGAGGGGTCAACAAGTTTCTGAGTTGGGACATGTTTGAGCTATGAATCATGCGGCGGCCCGAGTCAAAAGCTAAGTTATTCGATAGATAGTGGTAACTCACATTTCTTTATTTCTCCTTTCGAATACAAGATTGGAAGGTATCCAACTCCCTGATCTTGTGAATTAACGTTGATGACACCATCACTCTACCGTGGTGTTGATGTTAAAGTGGGAAGTTAAGGGTTGTCTTTTGGATTTCAGTAGTTATGTTCTTGCAGTAGATCTGCAGGTAATAGAGATGTTTAAATTTGATATTAGTTTGGTCATGGATTGAATGTCAGAGAATCAAGCTATATTTGATTGTCAAGCCCAAGTGGTGACTTCCATGGGAGTTAGATTAGAGACCATGGGGTATCAATTATCTCATCACTCCGAGCTCGACGATTGTTAGCTCACAGATGTAAGGATATTCTCTTCTTAGTGAGTCCTGATGTGGATAGCTAAGTATATCTTTCAATGTTGACATAGTTCGAGAATATCCATGTGTTTCCAGAAGAACTAGCAGAGTTGTTGTTACAAGTAGAGTTGTCATTGAGTTACTCCTTAACTCAATTCCAATATTGAAATCCCCCAGCTTCAAGAGATGTTAGATAAGGGTTTCATTTGCCCTAGTGTTCCTCTATGGGGAGCATATGAGGTGCTCCAATTCTTTTAATTAAGAAGAAAATCTTTGAGGCTCTGCATTAAAACTAAATGTTATGACTACAAGTAGTTGTCTTGTTTAATCAACTTAGGAGTACTGGTGTGTACTCAAAAATTGACCTAAGATCTGTTGGAACAATCTAGGTACCCTAGGTTTTGATGTTTGGGCAAAGGTTTAAGTTAGGTTTATCATTGTATCTAATATGCATTGTG